>JAXCLQ010014992.1:25309-37113 GCA_035584115.1 Cedrela odorata
ATGAATTGAAATTGACTCGTATAACAAATTGGATCGGAACCGGCCCAAAATCGGAATTGAAATCAAAATCAGAATTGGAACTTGGAATCGGAACCTAGAATTGGAACCAGAACCAGAACCGGAACCAATACTGGCCTGAAACAGGTCCGGAACCGGACCATTTGAACAACCAAAATCGGCCTGGCCTATTAACAGTTCCATTACCTGTTCCAATCCAGTTCAATTACCTTTAAACCATGGAACCGACTTGTCGTAGTTTCTGGTTCAAAACTGTTTTATCTTTCTTGGTTCATCGACCAGGACCAAACCGACCTGAAACCACCGGTTCTGAACCATTAGATACCATTATGCTAGACTTGCCATAAAGTTACTCACCACACTAACAATTTATGAGATGTTAGGCCTCATGAATGCAATTACATACATAAGGCTATCAACTGTATTTGCATATGAAATCGTTTCCATTTTTTACTTTTCTTACTAAGAACTTAGAGTGTTAGAGTTGGATAACTTGAAATGAGGTTTCAAAGGTGTTCGTATGGCTCTGGAATGCTACATACATAACTTTTCAATCACCCTATTGATGTATTTCTCGTGAGTCAAGAAAGTTTTGCCTTTACTTCTGTTTCTCTGTATCCCTTCATCCAACATTTTATTTGCAGAACCTTAATCCTGTATGCCAAACACATCATTAAGTTGTACTTTTAGTTTTTTGATCTTAGTCCTCAAACTACAGGCAATTAGCTTATCAACTATCATGTAAACTTATGTTGGATCCTTATTTTACTATGAATTCATCAAAATTAAAGTACAATTGCCTAGGCAATTGCTTGAGTTCGTATAAGGATTTATTAAGAAACATATATATTCTTCCTTCCCTAGTAGTAAATACCATTCATGCTATGTCATCATAATGGTTTTAAAGAGATTAACATGTAAAAGAGATGTCTTGACATCTATTTGTTCAAGTTCTAAATTCTTAGACGTGAAAGAGCACTGATTAAGTTCTGTTTAACCACCAAAAAAACACTTCTAAAAAATATATTCTCTCCCTTTAGATAAAGCCCATTACAATAAGAAACACTTCTAAAAAATATATTCCCTCTCTTTAGGTTAAGCCCATTGCAACAAGTCTAACCTTGTATCTTTTGGATTCAACTCTTGGTATGCCTACTTTGATCTTAAAGATTCATTTACAACTAATAACCTTCTTCTTTTTAGGTTTTTCTATAAGGAGCCAATTTCTTTGTCCATAGCCTCAATCCATTTTAATTTGTCTATAAATATCACTACCTCATTTTAGTTATTTGGTTCTTCTTCTATGAACTCTTCGATAATTGATAGAGCATAGAATGTTAAGTCTGCATAGCTATATCTGATAAGAGGTCTAATGCTTTTTCTCTATCTCTTGCTAACTGGATTTATCAAGTTGCCTCTAACGCTCAACCTCTTGTGATTTTGCTCTAATACCAGGTAAAATACCTTCAGTATTTTGATTTAATTCATGTTGTATTTATTTTATTTACACTATTTTAAACTCCACCTCAAATTGAACTTTACTGTGTTGTATTGTTTCATTGGTAGGTGGTTTTCCTTGTTTCGATTCTGATTTCAACGAGTCTTCATCGTAAACCACATCTTTACTAATTATGCACCTAGGAGGTTTGAAAGAAGAGCACCAAAGTTTATTGCCCTTGATTCCTTCAAGATATCCTACAAATACACCTTTTTATTACTCTAGGTTTAAGTTTTCCCAGATTGACATGAGCATATGTTGTGCAAGAGAAGAAACTTTAATTGTTATAAGAAACCATTCTTCCTGTCCACACTTCTATTGGTGTCTTAAAACCAAAAATAGTTGAAAGAATTCTATTTATCAAAAAATACTATTGTCATCAAGGCTTCTGCACAAAGAGTTTTTGGTTACTTAGAATGTATTAACATACACCTCACCTCCTTTATAAGTGTCTTATTCATCCTCTCAGCAAGTCCATTTTATTGTGTGGTCATTCTAACTATTTTGTACCTGGATCTTCCTTTGTTACATAAATTCTCAAATTCTTTATCGCAATATTTTGGACCATTATCCGTTCTTAAGTATTTAACCTTTCTGTTTATCTGGTTTTCAACTAGAGTTTTTAAACTTGTGAAATTTTCTAGAACTTGATCCTTTAATATTAACAAATACACACAAACTCTTCTTGAATATCATCTATAAGAGAAAGAAAGTAACTTGAACCACCCAAAGAATTAACCTTTACAACTCCCCACAAATTAGTATGTATATAATCTAAAGTTCTTCAAGTATTATGTTATGTAAAAGTAAACTTGATCTTTGTTGTCTTTCTTAAGATACATAATCTTAACTAAAATCCAAAAATCATATTGTATCATTACCAAAGGCAACTTGTTAGCTTTACTTTAGAAATCCTTTCTCAATGATATGGCCTAGTCTTATGTGCAATAATCTAGTTTTATTTTCAAAACTTTTATCAAAAAAATGAGCTGCACCTAAAACTATTATACCTTGTAAAATAAACAATCCATTCATTCTGTTTACTTTCATTATAATCATTAATCCTTTGCTAACCTTCAAGACCCCATTTGTTGCCTTAAAGGAACATCCACCAGGATCTAAGACTTCTAAAGAAACAAAAGATTATTCTTTAATGCAAGTACATGTCTAACATTCTAAATTTCTCTAACACCATCAAATATCATTATCTTTGTATTTTTAATACCAGTTATCATGCAAGCTATGTTATTTCTTATCAAGACCTTCCTAACATCGTAAGATTGTCATTCCTTCTGTTGCATTAGTATTTCTTACTTCTTCCTTTCTAATAAGTTTCTTTGAAGTAAAAGCAGCCTTTACATCAACCATAGTTATAAAGGTTTTATTTTATGTATAGCTTTCCACAAATTGGTCATAGAATTTTGGCAAAGAGTTTAAAAGAATGATTTTATGATCTTTGTCTTTTATTGTTACATCGATTATTTCAAGATCAAGGTGTTGAATATATGCCCTAGATCCAATAAGAATAAATATGTAACTGAACAATATTGTATTAATTAATAAAATTAAAATTTTATTTATAAATTTTGTCTATATTGACTACTTATATATAAAGTCTTTTGAATGATAATTAAAGAAATTAACTTAAATTTAATTTATGAGATCCCGTCATTTTTAAATATTCTTGATCGTAGGATTATTAATACTGAGACATTAATAAATCCATATTAGATCAACATATATTATGTCTACTTCTTTGGAGAAGGAAGATAGCTGATCTCATAAGCTACTAGTGAAGGTGTTCACTTAGTCTTACATATGGATGCTTGTTAGAGAATAAGTACATCAAATTGACTAGCTTAATAACCTATATGGAGAGTTATCTACGTGTCTATGAGATTTCTCTAAGTTACAATGGTATGACTGATCGTTAGACTTGAAGTCTTCATGGTACCTTGTTTATGGAACATGTATACTTTGAAATTACACCTCCGTCATCCATAACGTGCATAGAGTAATAATTGTGTAATATGAAAAGTAAGTGAAGGTTGTGAGAGATCAATAAGGATTCATTGCTCTAGATAATATAGAGTCATATCCTAAGGGGTGCCATTTTGACATATGTGATAATAAAAGTCCATGGTCATGGCGAGTTCTGAAATAAGTTTTAGAAACTCTAAAATTATATTATCAGTTTAGTTAAAAGTTTCAATAACCATGATTTAATAAAGTAGGCATTTTTCATATTTTAAAATCTTTGGTGCGATATGTATGAGGTAAAAAGACTCTATCATACGGTAATGGTATATGTAATAGGTTTTACTAATTTAGTATGATAATATCACATTTATGACCCGATTATATTTATGTATTTTCGATGATGACTTAATATTATTTTTAATGTCAAATTAATAAAACATGAACTTAATCTTGTCTGAGAATCAAGAAACATTATATAAGCTTGCTTAAATCGGACTCTTAACAAAGCAATGTAAAAGTATTTTGAAAGATCAAACATGATTGATACATTGAGATAACAGATCGATACCATTGATAATGGATCGATACTTGGAGAAAAACAGATCGATATATGCTTGTATAGAGAATTACAAAAGATTTACAAAGGCAACCAGATTGATACTTGCAGAAAAACAGATCGATACATGTCTGTCCAGAGAGTTGCAAAAGATTTACAAAAGAAACCAAATCGATACCTGAAGCTGAACAGATAGATAGTTGTCTTGTCCAAAGAGTTGTAAATTATTTACAAGACAGACCAGATCAATATCTGAAGTTGAATAGATCAATGCTTGTCTTATCGAGAGAGTTGCAAATTATTTACAAGGCAGACCAGGTCGATACTTGTCTTGCCTAGAGAATTGCAAATTATTTACAAGACTGACTAGATCAATACCTAAAGTGACGCGGATTGATAAAAGCAAATTCTAGAAAGTTAGAAATCATTTATGAAGTGAACCAGATCGGCACACAAAGGTAAAGGGATCGATACTCAGGACTCAGCTTGTACTATTCACATAAAGAGATCGATACATGGGAAAAGGGATCAATACCTCTTTTGTATTTAAGCCTCAATGGTAACTTCTATAGCATTTATGGCGAATATTAAATGCATCAAATCAAGCTATTGGATATAAGTTGCTTCATAGAAAGAAAGATATAAATAGAAGAAATATAGTGAAGTAAGATATGAATTGAAATTGCAATAAAAAATCAAAAGACATTTGTCACGCCCCCGCCCGTAAGGTCCACACGTGACAACTGCCACAAACCCTCGAGACATATTTCATTCTTCTAAACATGTCCCTCAGACCTGTAAGGTTACTAGAGTACTTATCCCCTGTATATTCAATCACATAATCTTATCTCTCCAAGACATTTTCAAATCATCTCATATACAAAAAAATATAATTAATTAAAATACATACAGGGTATATATCAAATTATATCATTTCAAACTCATAATTATATACATACAAAGTTTCAAAATGTCAAACCTAGAGAACAAATCTAAATAGTCTATGAGTCGAGGATGATAATAATGCCTGAGCACTTTAGACTTTAATTGATCACCACCACCAATTATTGTTCTTGGCTACGCTTGCTTCTCTGAAACTGGGAGGTGAGAGGGGTAAGTATATGAAGATATACTCTATGAGTGGATAAAAATATATTTTTAGAAAAAAGTTCATAAATGCACATAAAACAACAAGTTTTAATAAAAACATAGCCTGTCATTGAAAATTAAAGGGCTGGCTCATTTTCCCAATGGTTACCTTAGCCATGGTAACCTCGAGACTGTCAATGGGCTTTATGCATAGAAAACAATGCTTATTTAATAAAACAATTCTTTTTAATGTAATGAATGTGTGTTAATTATTTAAAAACTGGTCCACCACTAACGTTCACCTTGAGTAGTCATGTGGTAATACTCATGATTGACCTTGACAATCCCGCAGGTGGGCAATTCATAACATTCACCTATATACCTGCACCATCTATGGCAAACTTACCTAGGTGGCCTCTCAATAGGTCTATCCCTAGGTTACTACCTTGTAGTTATAGTCACATACCAACCTGACTTTCCAGCCATATCACTAATAAAAAGCTACAATCAAATTCGTTTACATAAACATTTATACTCATTTCATTTTCAACATCATTGCAAACTATACATTTTCAATATTAAACCTAGCCTCTTGGCCAATCACATATTCATTCAAACCAAAGGCCATTCATATTTAATTCAAATCAACAATAAATAAACTATTTCGTAATTCATAAAACAATAAGCTCCATATAGTATTTTAAAAATAGAAAAACGGGTAAAGATAGTTCCCCTCACCAAGAAAGGAAGGTATCTACTCCCAATACTACTCTTTACTTCTAGTATATTTCTCTTCCGAGTACTTGACGCCTATATTACACATATATAATATTATAAATTTCAATATTATAATCAATTAACATTTATGTCTTATATGCAATGTTCATGGTCATTATATCTCAATTTCTTTAGTTTGGCACGTGTAACTTTACGAGGCATTCTAATGAGGGCCATTTAGCCGATTCCCAACAATGGATCCCATGGCCGTAGTTATCTAAATATCCGCATTTCTTTTACACATAGTTATACACATTTTAAGTGTTATGTTACAGCTCATTTAATATTATATACTTCCTAGGATCGCCAATTAACTCATAACTATATTTCCTACGTGTAATTAAATGGAAATTCTTGGGTGAATAGTAAATCCTAGAATTCAAATATGTTCAAATCTATCAAATTGAACTTAAAATGGGTTTATAGGCTTACCTTTAGATTGTAGATGTTCTTAAAAATCTCACATTTAAACATAAAACACCCAATTTAATTTGAAACCCTAACTCATTCTCTGCCTCTCTTTACTGTTTCAAGCTAAATCAAGTATCACATTGTTGAGGTGAGGTAGTTTAATCACTTGATAACTAAATTTGGGTAAGAAACCCACAAGATTTTGCTCAAATCTACAAATCGCCATGAAAATTAGAGAGAGAAACGAATTTTAAAGAGAGAGAAATGGTTGAATGAAGAAGACACTGAAGTTATTTCCCCCTTGTGGGTATTTATAAATGTGAGTGAAATTACTAATTTGCTTGTCAAATTTTGCCCAAATTTGCGTGACGTATCAATACTTTTAAATTAGATATCGATACTTTGGGCTGGGTATTGATACCTTTGGTCCAAGTATCGATCCGTTCCTTAAGAATTCGATTTTGGAAATTCCTTTGACCTTGAGTATCGATACATTTGCCTTTATGTATCGATCCTTCTCTTTTCAACGTATCGATATCTTTATTAAAAGTATCGATCTAGTTTAACATATAATTATTTTCCAACGCTTTGTTTCAGCATGTATTGATACCTTTGATGAAGGTATCGATCTGATTCATATTGTAATTATTTTTTAACTCTCTATTTTGAAATGTATTAATACTTTCCCCATAAGTATCAATCTAGTTAACTTGTAATTTATTCCCAAGTCTCTGTCTTGCAAAGTATCGATACATTTCTTTATAGGTATTGATTCGTTCAATGAATATCAACATGTATTCTTAATGTATCAATACATTTAAACTATGTATCGATGCTTCCATTCAAAGTATTGATCTTTTTATACTTATGATAGATTTTGACATTTTCTCTTCATTTTCAAGTACTCATTTCGTTTACCTTCCGATCCCTCGCAAAGGCGCTGCTCCTTAACCCCGCTCTCTAACCGACTAGCGAGATCATCGAATGTTTCAGCATAAGGCAATGTACCGAATCCTATTATATGATACTCTAAATCATTCATTTTATAAACTAACTTAAATCTACCTAATCCTTGTTAATGAAGGAAACTCGGTTAGAGCGTGATGTGTTGCATCAATTCTTGAGCGTGCTCCAGCCGAACTGGATAAGGGAAGCCATTGTCATCACCCGGCAAGTGTGGAAAAGGCTTACTCAAGGACCATAGACATGGATGTATGTGTATTTAAAAATTTTAAATGATTTAAACTAAAGATCAACACATACCTTATAGTTGAGCTTTTGGAATAAGCTACTTGTTAGCTTATTGGCATGTCATACACACTGGTTTGACTTTGACGGGTTTCGGTTACTCGAATTCGTGTATGGAAACTCAAGAACTAGTTTTCTAGATCTAAAAAACTTCTAGTTCTTTATGAAAGGGAGGTAAGAACGTGAAACACCTTTCACTACTTTCCTCCTCTTCATATTTCTTTATTTATTCTCTTCTTTCTCTCTTTTGAGTTTGTTTAAAACAAAACAATACCTTTACACCCATTTAACAATGGCGTCTCGATAGAGAAGGTAGAAGAAGAAGAAGCTCAATCAGTTCTGTGTCTTACTTGGGAAGATAATATAGCATCACAATGCTTGTTACTTACACTTAAACACTTGTTTTCCCTACATAGCTATCATAGCCCATTTGCCTTTTTCATTTCATTAAATGAAACAAGGCAATCAACTTACCCACTTCCCCACTTGCTTTTCATTTATCAAAATAAACAAAGGCAATCCATGTGTCAAGGCTTAAGTGGTTAGTATAAACAAAATCATCAACCAACTTGATGTATTTATTATATATATATATATTAATCCAATATTAATATATATATTTATTAAGCAAGATAGAGTGTGTGTTATTTTATTTATACAATATAAATAAAATATAATGATTACATTTTAATATTATATCATATATAATTAAATATAATCATTATTTATAATGTTTAACATTTAAATATTAAATGTTAAAAGACACTTGGCAACATCACATGGTGCCATTTGTCAAATAAGGATTCATTTAATCAAATAACAATTATTTAATCAATAATAAATAAACAATTTATTTATTAATATCCTTATGACAAATATCTTTTCTTAGTTTCTAAATTTTCGTAAATCATTTTTGTGTAATTCGAATAGTTATCAAAATATTTCTCACGCACACGTGTGTTAGCACGTTTTGGCCAAGAAATTAATTCTTTACAATAAAGAATTAAATTGCTGTCTGATTAAGTATCGTAATAATATCATTAACCAACTTAACGATATTGTATATGGCAATAACCATCACCATCAAGTAACTGATGTGTGTGTGATCGCTTGGATCTACCATGAGTTGGACATGAATGGATACAACTTCTTACACCCGAAGTTCCCAATGATCATGCTCAACCTCTAGTAAGATGTCATGACCCCAAAACACTAATGAATCCATATAGTCATACGTGCATATAATAAAGTTCATCTGCTGTCGACTCTCGATCGAGTGCAAGTCATGGATAGTTTAACTCAATCATAGGAATAGGGTCTCAAATCATATACGAAATTTGTGTCTCCGAAAATAACTTATCAAAAAACACGTACTCTGGCCAGAGATTTCATTTCCATGTATGACATCCCCACCTAGGATCTCAAGCTCTAAAATCTAAGCCAACAGATTACATCTTAGTTAACACTTGTCCTCATAATCTAAGAACACATTGCCAATAAGCTTCTTTCACTTGGAGTGGTTAATTCAATGCGATATACACAAGTGAATGATGTGCTTTAGTGTATGGCAGCCGTGACATCTTAGGTTAAAAGACTAGTGGTACATTAATAGAGTTGTGTGACGTATCATTAACTGTGAATAATCACCTATGTGATTCATCACATTTAGTCACGTTTAGTAACACATTCTCCAACGTATCTCTTATGCTTATATTCTTGTGACATGAGACTTATCACCCAACTATTAATATATAATACTAATTTTTGGCAGTGTCAAACATACCAGTCAGGCAATAACATACTCTCCTATGACTGGGAATTGATTTGGATATATTCAAATCAAAACTTTGTACTCATATCTACAACTCCTTACATATAGAGTTATGATATTATAATACATCACGGGATTTCATTCTGCATTATTTATTTATTAAAAGCAACTGTAAATACAAAACGATATCAATGTCATTTTATTAATCATAAACAATTTACAATTAATTACATAAATATAAACATATACTAAGAATGATATCCCTGAACCACATGACATAATTGGTTCTAAGGCACATCTCTAATAGTTAATGTGCCAATTAATCTTATACAATGCACGTGGGATAATGAATGTTATGAAATGACCATCTTACCCCTATGTTCGAAGAACAGAGTTTATATTTCTATCCCTCTTAGAAAAATTTAGTCCTCAAAATTCTACATAATAGATACGTTTATTAAAGAAGATATAAATATTGTTGTGGCATGAGATGCTAGACTCTCAAGTTAGGCCCTTGACAGTTGCATATTACCATATACATCTTTTCCCTTAGAAGCGGTTTTACTCTTTAAAACCCAATACTCTAAATCAACGATTCTCATTAGATAAATTTTATAACTTTAAATTCTCTCTCAATGTTACTTTAGGTGACTCTAAAATATGCCAAGGATCTAACATGAATTTCTTTAACCTTGAAACATGGATTACATTATAATTTATTACCAAGTCTAATGGCAATTCCAATCAGTAGGCTACCGTGCCTGTACATTCTATATTTTGTAAGGCCTGCTTAAACTAAGAATACAACTTTCCTTAATTTCTTTTCACAAAATACACCTTAACATAAAAGTATTTCTCACTCTCCACCGTATAAGGTTTCATAACGAGCTATACTAATACTAGCTGGATAATTATTATTATATACAAATTCAATAAACAACAGGTGCTTATCATAGCTATCTTAAAGCTTTGTAATGTATGCCCAATGCAAGGTTAGGTCCTCTTAGATTTGATGTAGTCCAATCCATTACCCTCTTTTCCTCAAACATACAACAATTTATCAAGGAATTCATTAGATAAAGAAGCACTCTCAATCACTGGTAGAGTATTATGTTCACCTAAAATTACATACTAGAAATCTGAGAGTAATGGCTTACCTTTGTCAAAATTTCAAAATTTATACCCTTCTACTTTAGCCTAGAATATTCAGCTTTTACTAAATATGCCGCAATTTCTAAACTTTCATCTTAACTTGTCCCCATACTCCTTGTATAAATTTTATGAGGTTCTTCAATATTCTCAATCTCGAAATCTCATCAATTAACTCATATATAACATTCATCTAAAACATATGATGTAATGCCTTGGCCCTAAACCTGGTTACTACCAGTTCCAGCCAACCCAAGTCTGAACTACCAAGTTACCGCATTATAATCCAGTGTCCCTTATAGACCCACTGATCAGGAACTTGTCCCTCGGTCCTTTAAGGTCTCCCACCTCAGCTACCGAGATATTTATTCCTTTCCCTAAGGAAAGATCGTCTCTTGCATAATTCAAATTATTTTATCACCCATCTTAGTCTCATTAGCTTCAATTTCACCACTTATCTCACCAAGTTGCTTACCACTTCTCAAAATGGAAGCCTTGCAATGCTCTTTTTAGAATTGACTTCTGTTTTACTGGGTAAATTACTATATCTACTAGAATTAATAAAATTGGCTAATTGCCCCAATTGCATTTCCATGTTTCTTTTCGAATTTTCAATATGATCAACCTTTTATTCCAACTTCTAAAATTTTTCTGAGTTTGTATTACTAACTTCTCAATTGCTATCACATAAGGCTGCTTATTCTCTGATTGAGGTTACCTTGACATTCATCATACTTGTGCCATCTACATCATACATACTTGGGATTTTTTTTAGCATACTTTTTTCATTTTTCAGTTAATTATTATAAGTTATTTCTTCTAACAACCTATATGCCTCTTCTGCTTGCTTATCTAATTAAATCGCCTCCTGCAGCTTCATCTATGGTAATTCCAATTGAATGGGTTAGTCTATTATAAAAAGTCTTCACAAACAGTCAATTAGGAAGACCATAATGTGGATACTTCCTCCACAACTCCTTAAATATTTCTCAAAATTGATACAAAGTCTCACAATCAACTTGTATTATCATTTTAATTGTGAATATATATTATCAGCTTAAAAATCCTTATAAATACCTTTAATAATTTCCACCACAAGTACTAATCATAATGTAGCCAATATATAAACTTTATGAAACTAAAAATATAGGAACTATATCGATTCCTACAACGAGTTTCCATAATCATTCTTAAGATAAGTTTAGTATGAACAAAACAGGAAACGAAGCATGCTCTGTTTTTGAGTGCAGCGGAAGTGCGACGCACGAAATGGATTTCCGGGCGCACAACCGCTGCTGGGGAGCATA
>JAXCLQ010015023.1:0-34789 GCA_035584115.1 Cedrela odorata
TTGACTAAAACTTAATATTTTATTCATTTAAATATTTATTTTACTTAATTACATTTATATATATTAACTTGGGCTTAGGCTTAGACCCATTTTAATATTTATATATATATATACATAAACTTTGGCTTAGGTTCAATTTAATTAAATTAAGCCCAAATTATATATGTGTAATGCTTAGCCCACTTAATTACATATGTATATATTTGTTAATAAGATAAAATCCCCAAAATCACTTTACTAATAATGAAATTTCAATTCTACTCTTATACACCTTATATTATTTCTTAAAATTCTAACACTTGATACTTTAACAAGTTTATTTACAATCCTAGCTACGAGTCCTATAAAAGAAATTACGGGTGTCAAATAAAAACCGTTCTCCAAACTTATTTGAGCTGAGGATAATATTAACTCGAGAAAAGTGGAGAGCTGAAGTTTGGGAACTGTGTCACCTGTGTCTGGGCTTCGAGAGGTGATTACTTATAGTCATTTGGTGAGACCATCCGATAACCGCTTTAGTGCATGCTCTCAAAGACCGTGGTTAGGATTTGATTGAGCTGAGGATACTTTTACCTCAAGAAATATAGAAAGCTGAACACCTTGGAATCGTGTCACATGTGTCTGGGCTTTGGGATGAGATTACCTCGAGATATTTTATGAGACCATCTAAGAACGTCTTTTGCTAATGCTCTCATAGACCGTACTTAGGGCTTGTTTGAGCAGAGGATAATATTAGCTCAAGAAAAATGAAAGCTGAATACCTAGGATCCTTGTCACCTGTGTCTAGGATTCGGGGAAAGATTACCCTGAGACGTTTGATGAGACCATTCGACAACCTCTTTTGCTCATGCTCTTAGAAACCGTACTTCGGGTCTATTTCAGAAGAGGATAAAATTACCTTGGAAAAAGTAAAGAGCTAAACACCTAGGACCCTTCTCACCCGTATATGGGTTTCGAGAGGAGATTAACTCGAGACGTTTGATAAGACCATCCGAGAACCTCTTTTACTCATGCTCTTAGAGACTGTGCTTAAGGATTGTTTGAGCTGAGGATAATATTAACTCGAGAAAAGTAGAGAGCTGAAATCTGGGAACCATGTCACCGATGTTTGGGCTTCACGAGGTGATTACCTTCAATCATTTGATGAGACCATCTAAGAACCTCTTTTACTTATGCTTTCAAAGTCCGTGCATAGGATTTGTTTGGGCTGAGGATAATTTTACCTTGAAAAATGTTGAAAGCTGAATAGCTTGGAACCCTGTCACACGTGTCTAAGGATAAGGAGGAGATTATCTCGAGACGTTTGATGAGACCATCAGAGAACCTCTTTTGCTCATGCTTTAAAAGACCATGCTAAGTACTTTTTTGGGCTGAGGATATTATTATCATGAGAAAGATATAAAGGTGAACACTTGGGAACTATGTTAACGGTGTCTGGGTTTCGCTGAACACTTGGAAACTGTGTCACTGCTATCTTAGCTTTAGGAGGAGAATAACACGAGACGTTTGATGAGACGATCCGATAACTACTTTTGCTCATACTATCAAAGACCATGCTCAGGACTTGTTTGTGCTGAGGATAATATTACCTTGGCAAAAGTAGAAAACTAAATGCCTAGGAACCGTGTCTGGGCTTTAGGAGGAGATTACCCAAGACGTTTGATGAGACCATCTGAAAACCTTTTTTACTCATACTCTTAGAGACTGTGGTCAAGGCTTGTTTGAGCAGAGGATAACATTACCTTGGGAAAAGTTGAAAGCTGAACGCTTGAAAACCATGTTACCCGTGTCTGGGCTTCTGGAGGAGATTACCCCGAGACGTTTAATGAGATCATCTGAGAACCTCTTTTGCTCATAGTCTCAGATACCATGCTCAGGGCTTGTTTAGGCCGAGGATAATATTAACGCAGGAAAAGAAGAAAGCTGAAGCCTAGAAATCGGGTCACCTGTGTCTGGGATTCGGGAGGAGATTACCCTAAGACCTTTCAAGAGACCATCCGAAAACCTCTTTTACTCATTCTCTCAAAGACAGTGCCTAGGGCTTGTTTAAGCTGAGGATAATATTACTTCCAAAAAAGAAGAAAACTGAATGCTGGAAAATTGTCTCACCCGTATCTATGCTTCGGGAGGAGATTAACCCGAGACGTTTAATGAGACCATCCGAGAACCTCTTTTGCTCTTGCTTTTAGAGACCTTGCTCTGGGCTTTTTTTGAGCTGAGGATAATATTATCTCAAGAAAGATATAAAGTTGAATGCCTGGGAACCATATCAACAGTGTCCGGGCTTCGTTGAACGCTTGGGAACTGTGTCACCCGTGTCTAGGCCTTAGGAGGAGAATACCCCGAGACGTTTGATGAGATGATCCAAGAACCTCGTTTATTCATGGTATCAAAGACTGTGCTACGGACTTGTTTGAGTTGAGAATAATATTACCTCGGTAAAAGTAGAAAACTAAACGCCTGGGAACCGTGTCTGACCTTTAGGAGGAGATTACCCTGACATGTTTGTTGAGACTATCATGAAAACCTCTTTTGCTCATGCTATCAGAGACCGTGGTTAAGGCTTGTTTGAGTTGATAATATTATTACCTTAGGAAAAGTTGAAAGCTGAATACCTGGAAACCGTGTCACCCGTGTCTAAGATTCGGGAGAAGATTACCATGAGACGGTTGATAAGACAATCCGACAACCTCTTTCAGTCATGCTCTCAGAGACCGTGCTTCGGGTTTATTTAAGAAGAGGATAATATTACCTCGAGAATAATAGAAAGCTGAATGTCTAGGAACCGTGTCAATTGTGTCTGGGCTTCGCTGAACGTTGACAAATTGTGTCACCCAGGTCAAAGCGTCAGGTGGAAAATACTCTAAGATGTTTGATGAGATGATCCGAGAACTTCTTTAACTCATGCTATAAGAGACCGTGCTCAGTGCTTGTTTGAGCTAGGGATAATATTACCTCGGGAAAAGTAGAAAACGGAACTCTTGGGAACCAGGTCACCCATGTCTAAACTTCGAGAAAAGATTACCACGAGATGTTTGATAAAAGCATTCGAGAACCTCGTTTGCTCATGCTCTCAGAGACCGTGCTCATGACTTGTTTGAGCTGTAGATAATATTACCTCGAGAAAAGTAGAATGCTGAAGCCTAGGAATTGTGTCACCCATGTCTAGGTATTGGGAGGAGATTACCAATAGATGTTTGATGACACCTTCTAAAAACCTCTTTTTCTTATGCTCTCAAAGACAGTGCTCAAAGCTTTTTTAAGCTGAAGATAATATTACAACCGAAAAAGATGAAAACAAAATGTCAGGGAACTATCTCACGCCTTTCTAAGTTTTAGAAGTAGATTAACCCAAGACGTTTAATGAGACCATCCGAGAACCTATTTTGCTCATGCTCTCAGAGACCATGCTTAGAGCTTTTTTGAGCTGAGGATAATTTTATCTCGAGAAATATATAAAGCTAAACGATTGGAAACTATGTCAACAGTGTCCGGGCTTCGTTTAACGCCTGGGAACTGTGTCACCCTTGCCTTGGCTTCAAGAGGAGAATAACCTGATACGTTTGATAAGACAATTTGACAACAACTTTTGCTCAAGCTATCAGAGACTGTGCTAGGGACTTGTTTGAGCTGAGGATAACATTACCATGAAAAAAGTTGAACGCCTTGGAATCGTATATGGGCTTTAGGAGGAGATTACCCGAGACGTTTGATGAGACCATTTGAAATCCTCTTTTGCTCATGCTCTCAAAGACCGTAGTCAAGCCTTGTTTGAGCAGAGGATAACATTACCTTGGGAAAAGTTGAAAGCTGAATGCTTGGGAACCATGTCACCCTTGTTTAGGCTTCAGGAGAAGATTACCCCAAGACGTTTGATGAGACCATCCGAGAACATTTTTTGCCCATGCTCTCAGAAACAGTACTAAGTGCTTGTTTGGGCCGAGGATAATATTACCTCGAAAAAAGTAAAAACTAATGCTTGAAAATCAGGTCACCCGTGTCTGGGCTTCGGGAGGAGATTACCCTGAGACGTTTGATGAGACATTTCGAGAACCACTTTTACTCATACTATCAGAGACCGTGCTAAGGACTTGTTTAAACTGAGGATAATATTACCTCGAAAAAAGTAGAAAACTAAATGCTTGGGAATCGTGTCTAGGCTTAAGGAGGAGATTACCCGAGAAGTTTGATGAGACCATATGAAAACCTCTTTTGCTTATGCTTTCAGAGATCGTGGTCAAGGCTTGTTTGAGTAGAGGATAACATTACCTTAGGAAAAGTTGAAAGCTGGATGCTGAAGAGCCGTGTCACCCGTTTCTAGGCTTTGGGAGGAGATTACCCCAAGACGTTTGATGAGACTATCTGAGAACCTCTTTTGCTCATGCTCTTAGAGACCGTGCTCAATACTTATTTGGGTCGAGGATAATGCTACCTCAGGAAGAGTAGAAAGCTGAAGCCTAGGAACCGGGTCACCCATGTCTGGGCTTCGAGAAGAGATTACCTCGAGATCTTTAATGAGACCATTTGAGAACTTCTTTTGCTTATGGTTTCAGATACTGTGCTCAAGGTTTCTTTGGGCTAAGGACAATATTACCTATAGAAAAAAAGAAAGCCGAAGCTTAGAAACCGTGTCACCTGTGTCCAGTTTTCAGGAGGAGATTACCCTGAGACATTTCATGAGACTATCCGAGAACATCTTTTACTCATTCTCTCAGAGACCATGTTAAGGGCTTGTTTGAGCTGAGGATAATATTACCTTCGAAAAAGAAGAAAACTGAATGCCAGAAAACCTTCTCACCTGTATCTAGGCTTTAGGAGAAAATTAATTTGAGACATTTGATGAGACCTTCTGAGAATCTCTTTTGTACATGCTCTTAGAGACAATGCTCAGGGCTTATATGAGGTGAGGATAATATTACCTCGAGAAAGATATAAAGCTGAACGCTTGAGAACCATGTCAATAGTATCCGGGCTTTACTGAACGCCAGGGAACTGTGTCACCCGTGTCTAGGCTTCAGAAGGAGAATAACCCAAGACGTTTGATACGATCCGAGAACCACTTTTGCTCATGCTATCATAGGCCGTGCTCAAGACTTGTTTAAGCTGAGGATAATATAACCTCGTCCAAAGTAGAAAACTAAATGCTTAGGAACTGTGTCTGCGCTTGAGGAGAAGATTACACAAAGAAATCTGATGAGACCATCTAAAAACCTTTTTTGTTCTTGCTCTCAGAGACCGTGGTCAAGGCTTGTTTAAGCTAAGGATAATATTACCTTAAGAAAAGTTGAAAGTTGAACGTTTGCGAACCGTGTCACCTGTGTCTAGGCTTCGGGAGGAGATCACCCCAAGACGTTAGATGAGACCATTCGAGACCTTCTTTTGCTCATGGTCTCAAATACCATGCTCAAAGCTTGTTTGGGCCAAGAATAATATTAACTTGCTAAAAGTAGAAAGCTGATGCCTGGAAACCAAGTCATTTGTATCTGGGCTTCGGGAGGAGATTACCTCGAGACGTGTCATAAGATCATCCGAGAACCTATTTTACTCATTCTCTCAGAGACCGTGCTCAGGGCTTGTTTGAGTTGAAAATAATATTACCTCCAAAAAAGTGGAAAGCTGAACGCCTGGGAACAGTCTTCCCGGTATCTGGGCTTCGAGAGGAGATTACCCCGATACATTTGATGAAACCATCCCAGAACCTCTTTTGCTCATGTTCTCAGAGACCGTGCTTAGGGCTTATTTGGGCCGAGGGTAATATGACCTCCGGATAAGTAGAAAGCTGACGCGTAGAAACCGGGTCACCCGTATCTGGGCTTTGGGAGGAGATTACCCTGAGACGTTTCATAAAGACATCTAAGAACTACTTTTGCTCATGCTATCAAAGACAATGCTAAGGGATTGTTTGAGGTGAAGATAATATTACCTCGAGAAAGATATAAAGCTGAACACCTGGGAACAATGTCAACAGTGTCCGGGCTTTACTAAACGCTTAGGAACTGTGTCACCTATGTTTGGGCTTCAAGAAGAGAATACCCTAAGACGTTTAATGAGACTATCCGAGAACCTCTTTTGCTCATGCTATCAGTGACCGTTCTCAAGAATTGTTTGAGTTGAGGATAATATTACCTCGGTAAAAGTAGAAAACTAAACACTTGGGAACCGTGTCTAGGCTTTAAGAGGAGATTATCCCAAGATGTTTGATGAGACCATCTGAAAAACTCTTTTGCTCATGCCCTCAGAAACTGTGGTTAAGGCTTGTTTGAGCTAAGGATATTATTCCCATGGAAAAAGTTAAAAGCTGAACGCTTGGAAACTGTGTCACCCGTGTCTAGGCTTCGAGAGGAAATTACCCTGAGACGTTTGTTGATACCATCTGAGAACCTTTTTTTCTCATGCTCCTAGAGACCATGCTCAGGGATTTTTTTAGCTGAGGATAATATTGCCTCGAGAATAATAGAAAGTTGAATGTCTAGGAACCGTGTCAATCATGTTTGGGCTTCGCTGAACGTCGGTGAATTATGTCACCCAGGTCAGGGCTTCAAGTGGAAAATATTCTAAGATGTTTGATGAGATGATTCGAGAACTTCTTTCACTCATGCTATCAAAGACCGTGCTTAGTGCTTGTTTGAGCTGAGGATAATATTACCTCATGAAAAGTATAAAACAAAACTCTTAGGAACCGGGTCACCTATGTCTAGACTTCGAGAAAAGATTACCCAAGATATTTGATAAAAGCATTCGAGAATCTCTTTTGCTCATGCTCTCAGAGACCGTGGTTAAGGCTTGTTTAAACTGAGGATAATATTACCTCAGAAAAAGTTGAAAGCTGAATGCTTGGAAACCTAGTCACCTATGTCTAGGCTTTGGGAGGAAATTACCTTGAGATATTTGATTCAACCATCTGAGAACCTTTTTTACTCATACTCTTAAAAACTATGCTCAGGGATTTTTTGAGCTAACGATAATTTAACCTCGAGAAAGACAGAAAGCTGAATGTCTTGGAACTATGTCAATCGTGTCCTGGCTTTGCTAAACGCCGCGGAACTGTCTCACCCGTCTCTGGGCTTCCAGAGGAGAATACTCCGAGATGTTTAATGAGACGATCCAAGAACTTTTTTTGCTCATACAATCAGAGACCGTGCTCAATGCTTGTTTGAGCTAAGGATAATATTACCTTGGGAAAAGTAGAAAACGAAACTCCTGGGAACCGTATCACCCACGTCTAGGCTGCAGGAGGAAATAACCCCAGGACATTTGATAAGACCATCCGAGAACCTCTTTTATTCATGCTCTCACTGTGCTAATGGCTTGTTTGGGCCAAGGATAATATTACCTTCATAAAAGTACAAATTTGAAAGCCGAGGAACCGTTTCACCAGTATCTGGGCTTCGAGAGGAGATTAACCCAAGATATTTGATGAGACCATCTGAGAACCTCTGTTACTTATGCTCTCAGATACCGTACTTAGGGCTTGTTTGAGCTGATGATAATATTACCTCCAGAAAAGTAGAAAGCTGAACACCAGTGAACCATCGCACCTGTATCCGGGCGTCGGGAGGAGATTAACCCGAGAAGTTTAATGAGATCATCCAAGAACTTCTTTTGCTAAAACTGAACCGCTAGGAACTGTGTCACCAGTGTCTAAGATTAGTTGAATGCTTGGGAACTGTGTCACCTGTGTCTGAGCTTCAAGAGGATAATACCTCGAGACATTTGATGAGATGATCCGAGAACCTCTTTTACTTATGCTCTCAGAGACCGTACTTAGGGTTTGTTTGAGCTAAGAATAATATTACCTCCAGAAATGTAGAAAGCTGAACACCAGGGAACCGTCTCACCCGTATCCGGGCTTCGAAAGGAGATTAACCCGAGACCTTTAACGAGACCATCCAAGAACTTCTTTTGCTTAAATTGAACGATTAGGAACTGTGTCACCAGTGTCCAGGATTCATTGAACACTTAGGAACTGTGTCACCCGTGTCTTGGCTTTAAGAGGAAAATACCCCAAGACATTTGATGAGATAATCCTAGAACCTCTTTTGCTCATGCTCTCAGACACCATGCTCAAGGCTTGTTTGGGCCGAGGATAATATTTCCTCGGGAAAAGTAGAAAGCTTAAGCCTGGTAACCGAGTCACCCGTGTCTAAGCTTCAGCAAGAGATTAACCTGAAACATTTGATGAGACCATCCAAGAACCTCATTTGCTCAAATTGAAAGCCAAGGAGCCGTGTCTCCCGTGTTCGGTATTTGTTGAATGGCTACAAACTATGTCACACGTGTCTAGGCTTCAGAAAAAGAATACCCCGAGATGTTTGATGAGATGATCAGTGAACCTCTTTCACTCATCCTATCAGAGACTGTGCTCAAGACTTGTTCAAGTTGAGGATAATATTACCTCTGCAAAATTAGAAAACGAAATGCCAGAGAACCGTGTCTGGGCTTCAGGAGGAGAATATCCGGAGATGTTTGATGAAACCATCTAAGAACCTCTTTTACTGATGCTCTCAGAGACCATGGTCAAGGCTTGTTTGAGCTGAGGATAATATTACCTTGGAAAAAGTAGAAAGCTAAAGCCTGGGAACCGGGTCACCCGTATCTGGGCTTTGGTAATAGATTGCTTCGAGACGTTTAATGACACCATCCGAGAACCTCTTTTGTTCATGCTCTCAAAGACCGTGCTCAGGCCTTATTTGGGCCGAAGATAATATTACCTTGGGTAAAGTAGAAAACTAAAGCCTGGGAACCGAGTCACACGTGTCTGGGCTTCAGGAGGAGATCACCCCGAGACGTTTGATGAGACCATTCAAGAACCTTTTTTGCTCAAGCTATCAGAGACCATACTCAGGATTTGTTTGAGTTGAAGATAATATTACCTTTGGAAAAGTAGAAAGCGGAACGCCTTGAAACCGAGTTACCCGTGTTTGGGCTTCGAGAGGAGATTATCCCAAGACGTTTTATGAGACGATCCAAGAACCTCTTTTGCTCAAGCTCTAAAAAAACATGCTTAGGGATTATTTGGGCCGAGCATAATATTACCTCTAGAAAAGTAGAAAGCTGAACACCGGTTAACCGTCTCACCAGTATCCGGGCTTTGGGAAGAGATTACCCACATTCATTTGATGAGACCATCCAAGAACCTCTTTTGCTTATGCTCTTAGAGACCGTACTCAGGGCTTATTTTAGTTGAAGATAATATTACCTTTGTAAAATTAGAAAGCCAAACACCAGGGAACCGTCTCGCCCGTATCCGAGCTTCAGGAGGAGATTAACCCGAGATGTTTAATGAGACCATTCGAGAACCTCTTTTGCTTAAATTGAACGCTTAGGAACCGTGTTATCCATGTCTGGGATTCGCTGAATGCCTGGGAACTGTGTCACCAATGTTCAGGCTTTAGGAGGAGAATACCCCGAGACGTTAGATGAAGTGATTCGAAAACCTCTTTTGCACTTTTTATCAAAGACCGTGCTCATGACTTCTTTGAGCTGAGGATAATATTACCTTGGCAAAAGTAAAAAGCTAAACGTTGGGGAGTCGTCTCACCCGTATCCGGGTTCAAAAGAAGATTAACCCGAGACGTTTAATAAGACCATCCGTGAACCTCTATTGTTCAAACTGAACGCCAACTAACCGTGTCATCTGTGTCCGGTATTCGCTGAACGCCTGAGAACTATGTCACCAGTGTCTTGGCTTTAGGGGAAGAATACCTCGAGAAGTTTGATGAGATAATCCGAGAACCTCTTTTACTCATCCTATCAAAGACCGTGCACTAGACTTGTTTTAGCTAAGGATAATATCAAATTAGCAAAAGTAGAAAAAGTAACACTTGGGAACCGTGTCTGGGCTTCAGGAGAAGATTACCCCAAGACGTTTAATGAAACCATCTAAAAACCTCTTTTGCTCATGCTCTCAGAGACCGTGCTCAGGGCTTGTTTGAGCCGAGGTTAATATTACCTCGGGAAAAGTAAAAAGCTTAAGCCTGTGAACTGGGTCACCTGTGTCTAGGCTTCGGCAGGAGATTACCCCAAGACGTTTGATGAGACCATCCGATAACCACTTTTGCTCATGCTCTCAGAGACCATGCTCGGGATTTGTTTGAGCCAAGGACAATATGATCTCGGGCATAGAAGAAAGCTGAATGCCTAGGAACTGTGCCACCCATGTCTGGGCTTCGAGAGGAGATTACCTCAAGTCGTTTGATGAGACCATACGAGAACCTTTTTTACTTATGCTCTTAGAGACCGTACTCAGGGCTTGTTTGAGTTAAAGATAATATTACCTCCAGAAATGTAGAAAGTTTAAGCATGGGAACGAGTTTCCCATGTCTATGCTTCGGTAAGGGATTACCTCAAGACGTTTGATGAGACCATTCGAGGACCCCTTTTGCTCATGCTCGCAAAGACCGTGCTCAGGATTTGTTTAAGCTAAGGATAATATTACCTTGGAAAAAGTAGAAAGCCGATCGCCTTGGAACCGTGTCACCCGTGTCTGCATTTTGGGAGGAGATTACCTTAAGATGTTTGATGAGAAGATCCGAGAACCTCTTTTGCTCATGCTCTCAGAGAATATGCTTAGGGCTTGTATAGGCCGAGGCACCGTCTCACCCGTATCTGGGCTTCGGGAGGAGATTAACTCAAGACATTTGATGAAACTATCCAAGAACCTCTTTTACTTATGCTCTAAGAGACCATACTCAGTACTTGTTTGAGCTAAGGATAATATTACCTCTATAAAAGTAGAATGCTGAGCGCAAGGAACCGTCTCACCCATATCTGGGCTTTAGGAGCAGATTAACCAGAGAACTTTGATGAGACTATCTAAAAAACTCTTTTGCTCATGCTCTGAGTGACCATGGTCAAGGCTTGTTTTAGCTAAGGATAATTTTACCTTGGGAAAAATTGAAAGCTAAACGCCTAGAAACCATGTCACCCGTGTGTAGGCTTCGAGAGAAGATTACCTTGAGATGGTTTGATAAGACCATCTGAGAACCTCTTTTGCTCAAGCTCTTAGAGACTATGCTCAGGGTTTGTTTGGGCCGAGGATAATATTGCCTCGGGAAAAGTAGAAAGTGTAAGCCTGAGAACCGAGTTACCTGTGTCTAGGCTTCGATAGGAGATTAACCCGATACGTTTAATGAGACCATTCGAGAACCTCTTTTGCTCAAACTGAACACCTAGGATTTGTGTCTCCTATGTCCAATATTCGTTGAACACCTGAGAACTGTGTCACCTATGTCTGGGATTCAAGAGGGGAATACCCCGAGAGGTTTGATGAGATGATTCGAGAACCTTTTTGGCTCATCCTATCAGAGACTGTGCTTAAAACTTTTTGGAGTTGAGAATATTTTTACCTTGGTAAAAGTGAAAAACAGAACGCTTGGGAACCGTGTCTGGGCTTTAGGATGAGATCACCCCGAGATGCTTGATGAGACTATTCGAGACCCTCTTTTGCTCATGTCAAAGACCGTGCTCAAATATTGTTTGAGCCGAGGATAATATTACTTTAGGAAAAGTAGAAAACTGAACACCGGGGAATCGACTCACCTGTATCCGGGCTATGAGAGGAGATTAACCCGAGATGTTTGATGAGACGATTCGAAAACCTCTTTTGCTAATGCTATCAGAGACAATGCTCAAGGTTTGTTTGAGATGAGAATAATATTACCTCCGTAAAAATAGAAAGCTAAACGCCGAGGAACCTTCTCACCCATATTTGGGCTTCGGGAGGAGATTACCTTGAGACGTTTGATGAAACCATCCAAAAACCTCTTTTGCTCGTGCTCTCAGAGACTATGCTCAAGGCTTGTTTGGGCCGAGGATAATATTTCCTCAGGAAAAGTAGAGAGCTTAAGCTTGGGAACCGAGTGACCCGTTTCTAGGTTTTAGCAGGAGATTAACTCGAAACATTTAATGAGACCATCTGAGAACCTCTTTTGCTCAAACTGAACGCCAAGAAACCGTTTCACCCGTGTCCAGTATTCGCTGAACGCCTGAGAACTGTGTCATCCCTCTCTGGGCTTCAAGAGGAGAATACTTCTAGACGTTTGATGAGATAATCGGAGAACCTCTTTTACTCATCCTATCAGAGACCGTGCTCAGGACTTGTTCAAGCTGAGGATAATAATAACTCAGTAAAAGTAGAAAACAGAATGCCTAAGAACCGTGTCTGGGCTTCAGGAGGAGATTACCACGAGATGTTTAATGAGACCATTTAAAAACCTCTTTTGCTGATGCTCTCAGAGACCGTGGTCAAGGCTTGTTTGAGCTAAGGAAAATATTACCTTGGAAAAAGTAGAAAGATGAAGCCTGAGAACCGGGTCACCTGTATCTGGGCTTCTAGAATAGATTACTTTGAGACGTTTAATTAGGCCATCTGAGAACCTCTTTTACTCATGCTCTCAGAGACTGTGCTTAGGCCTTGTTTGGGCCATGGATAATATTTCCTCAGGTAAAGTAGAAAGCTTAAGCATGGGAACTGGGTCATTCGTGTTTGGGCCTCGGAAGGAGATCACCCCGAGACGTTTAATGAGACCATTCAAGAACCTCTTTTGCTCATGCTGTCAAAGACCATGCTCAGGATTTGTTTGAGCTGAAGATAATATTATCTTGGGAAAAGTAAAAAGCTGAACGCCTAGAAATCGAGTCACCCGTATCTACACTTCGAGAAGAGATTGCCCCAAGACATTTTATGAGACGATCCAAGAACCTCTTTTACTCATGCTCTAAGAAAACATGCTTAGGGATTGTTTAGGTCGAGGATAATATTACCTTCAGAAAAGTAGAAAGCTGAACACTGGGTAACCGTCTCACCTGTACCCAGGCTTCAGGAGGAGATTACCCAAATTCGTTTGATGAGATCTTCCGAGAACCTTTTTTACACATGCTCTCACAGATCGTGCACAGGCTTGTATCAGCTAAGGATAATATTACCTCCGTAAAATGAGAAAGCTAAACGCTGGGGAACTGTCTCGCCCGTATCCGGGCTTCGGGAAGAGATTAACCCAAGACATTTAATGAGACCATCTGAGAACCTCTTTTGCTTAAATTGAACACCTAAAAACCGTGTCATCCGTGTTTGGGATTCGCTGAATGCCTGGGAACTGTGTCACCCATGTCTAGGCTTTAGAAGGAGAATACCCTAAGACATTTGATGAAATGATCTGAAAACATCTTTTGTTCATCCAATCAGAGACCGTGCTCAAGACTTGTTTGAGCTGAGGATAATATTACCTTGGCAAAAGTAGAAAACTGAACGCTGGAGAGTCGTCTCACCCGTAACTGGATTCGAAAGAAGATTAACCCGAGACATTTAATGAGACCATCCGAGAACCTCTATTGCTCAAACTGAATGCCAACTAACCATGTCACCCGTCTCCGGTATTCGCTGAGCGCCTGGGAACTGTGTCACCCGTGTCTGGGCTTTAGGGGGAGAATACCTCGAGACGTTTGATGAGATGATCCGAGAATCTCTTTTGCTCATCCTATCAAAGACCGTGCTCAAGACTTGTTTTAGCTGAGGATAATATTAACTCGGCAAAAGTAGAAAACGTAACGCTTGGGAACCGTGTCTGGGCTTCAGGAGGAGATTACCCCAAGACGTTTGATGAGACCATCTAAAAACCTCTTTTGCTCATGCTCTCAGAGACTGTACTCAGGGTTTGTTTTAGCTGAGGATAATATTACCTCGGGATAAGTAGAAAGCTTAAGCCTAGGAACTTGGTCACTCGTGTCTCGGCTTTGGCAGGAGATTGCCCCAAGTCGTTTGATGAACCATCCGATAACCACTTTTGCTCATGCTCTCAAAAACAGTGCTCAGAATTTGTTTAAGCCGAGGATAATATAATCTTGTGCAAAGATGAAAGCTGAACGCTTAGGAACCGTGCCACCCATGTCTGGGCTTCGGGAGGAGATTACCTTAAATCGTTTGATGAGACCATAAGAGAACCTTTTTTAGTTATACTCTCAGAGATTGTACTCAGAGCTTTTTTGAGCTGAAGATAATATTACCTCCGGAAAAGTAGAAAGCTTAAGCTTAAGAACCGAGTCTCCCGTGTCTAGGCTTCGAAAAGAGATTACCCCAAGTCGTTTGATGGGACCATTCGAGAACCTCCTTTGCTCATGCTCACAAAGACTGTGCTCAGGATTTGTTTCAGCTAAGGATAATATTACCTTGGAAAAAGTAGAAAGCCAATCGCCTTAGAACTATGCCACCTGTGTTTATGCTTTGTAAGGAGATTGCCCCAAAAGGTTTGATGAGATGATCCGAGAACCTCTTTTGCTCATGCTCTCAGAGAATATGCTTAGAGCTTGTTTGGGCCAAGGCACCGTCTCACTCGTATTTGGGATTCGGAAGGAGATTAACTCAAGACATTTAATGAGACCATCCAAGAACCTCTTTTGCTTATGCTCTAAGATACTGTACTCAGTACTTGTTTGAGCTGAAGATAATATTACCTCTATAAAAGTAGATGCCGGGGAACCATCTCACCAATATATGGGCTTTAGGAGGAGATTACCCTGAGAAGTTTGATGAGACCATCTGAAAAACACTTTTGCTCATGGTCTGAGAGACTGTGGTCAAGGCTTGTTTTAGTTGAGGATAATTTTACCTTGGGAAGAGTTGAAAACTAAATGCCTGGGAACCGTGTCACCTGTGTGTAGGCTTCCAGAGAAGATTACCCCGAGACGTTTGATAAGACCATCCGAGAACCTCTTTTGCTCAAGCTCTCAGAGACCGTGCTCAAGGCTTGTTTGGGTCGAGGATAATATTACCTTAGGAAAAGTAGAAAGCTTAACCCTAGGAACCGAGTCACCTGTGGCCGGGCTTCGGCAGGAGATTAACCCGATACGTTTAAAAAGATCATTCGAGAACCTCTTCTGCTCAAACTGAACGCTTAGGAGTCTTATCACCCGTGTCCGATATTCGCGGAATGCCTGAGAACTGTGTCACCCTTATCTGGGCTTCAAGAGGAGAATACCCCTAGACGTTTTATGAGATGATTCGAGAAAATCTTTGGCTCATCATATCAAAGACTATGCTCAAGACTTTTTTGAGCTGATGATAATATTACCTCGGTAAAAGTCAAAAATGGAAAGCTTGGGAACTGTGTCTAGGCTTCAGGAGGAGATCACCCCAAGACATTTGATGAGACCATTCAAGACCCTCTTTTACTCATGCTCTCAGAGACCGTGCTCAAGGATTGTTTGAGCCAAGGATAATATTACCTTAGGAAAAGTAGAAAACTGAACGCCAGAGAATCGTCTCACCCATATCTGAGCTTTAGGGGGAGATTAACCTGAGACGTTTGATGACACCATCCGAGAACCTCTTTCGCTCATGCTCTCATAGACAATACTCAGGGCTTGTTTGAGATGAAGACAATATCACTTCCATAAAAGTAGAATGCTAAACACCGAGGAACCGTCTCACCCATATCTGGGCTTCGAGAAGAGATTATCCCGAGACGTTTGATGGGATCATCCAATAACCTCTTTTGCTCATGCACTCAGAGACCGTGCTCAAGGCTTGTATGGGCCGAGGATAATATATCCTCAAGAAAAGTAGAAATCTTAAGCCTGGGAACCGAGTCACCCGTGTCTAGGCTTCGGCAAGAGATTAACCCAAAAAATTTAATGAGACCATTTGAGAACCACTTTTGCTCAAACTGAACGCCAAGGAACCGTGTCACCCGTGTCCAGTATTCGCTGAACGCCTGAGAACTGTGTCATCCGTGTCTAGGCTTCAGGAAGGAAATACCCCAAGACATTTGATGAGATGATCTGAGAACCTCTTTTGCTCATCCTATCAGAGACCGTGCTCGGGACTTGTTTGAGCTGTGGATAATATAACCTCGGCAAAAGTGAAAAACGGAGCGCCTGGGAACCGTGTCTAGGCTATAGAAGGAGATTACCCCGAGACGTTTGATGAAACCATTCGAGACCCTCTTTTACTCATGCTCTCAGAGACCGTGCTCAAGGATTGTTTGAGCCGAGGATAATATTACCTTAGGAAAAGAAGAAAACTGAATTCTAGGGAACCGTCTCACCCGTATCCGGGCTTTAGGAGAAGATTAACCTGAGACGTTTGATGAGACCATCCGAGAACCATTTTCGCTCATGCTTTCACAGACAATGCTTAGGGCTTGTTTGAGATAAGGACAATATTACCTCCGTAAAAGTAGAAAGCTAAACGCCAAGGAACCGTCTCACCCATATCTGTGCTTCGGGAGGAGATTAACCCAAGACCTTTTATGAGACCATTCGAGAACCTCTTTTGCCCAAACTCTAAGAGACCATGCTCAGGACTTTTTTGAGCTGGGGATAATATTACCTTGAGAAAGATAGAAATCTGAACACGCCTAGGAACCGTGTCACCCATGTCTAGGCTTCGTTAGGAGATTAGC
The DNA here is from genome assembly GCA_035584115.1 of Cedrela odorata. Classification (NCBI taxonomy): domain Eukaryota; kingdom Viridiplantae; phylum Streptophyta; class Magnoliopsida; order Sapindales; family Meliaceae; genus Cedrela; species Cedrela odorata. The sequence goes on from JAXCLQ010015023.1 coordinate 16,401, forward strand.
ACGAGATGTTTGATGAGACCATCCAAAAATGACTTTTGCTCATGCTCTTAAAGACTGTGCTCAGAGCTTGTTTGGGCAGAGGATAATATTACCTCGAGTAAAGTAGAAATCTGAAGCTTGGTAACTAGGTCACCTGTGTCTGGCCTTCGAGAAGAAATTACCCCGAGACGTTTGATGGGACTACCCAAGAACCTCTTTTGCTCATGCTCTTAGAGACCATGCTCAAGACTTGTTTGAGTCGAGGATAATATTTTCTCGAGAAAAGTAGAAAGTTGAAGCCTAGGAACTGAGTCACCCATGTCTGGGCATCGGCAGGAGATTACCCCATGTCGTCTGATGAGACCATTCAAGAATCTCTTTTGCTCATGCTCTTAAAGGTCGTGCTTAGGGCTTGTTTGAGTTGAGGATAATATTACCTCAGAAAAATTAGAAATCGAAAAACCTAGGAACCGGGTCACCCAAGTCTTGACTTCGGGAGAAGATTATTCCGAGACGTTTGATAAAACCATTTGAAAACCTCTTTTCCTTATGCTCTCAAAGACCGTGGTCAAGGCTTGTTTGAGCTGAGGATAATATTACCTTGGGAAAAGTTGAAAAATGAAAGTTTGGGAACCATATCACCCGTGTCTTGGCTTCGGTAGGAGATTAGCACGAGATGTTTGGTGAGACCATTCGAGAACGAATTTTGCTCATGCTCTTAGAGACTGTGCTCAGGGCTTGTTTGGGCCGAGGATAATATTACCTCAGGTAGCTGAAGCCTGGTAACCGGGTCACCCATGTCTGGGCTTTGGAAGAAGGTTACCCCGAGATGTTTGATGGGACCATCCGAGAACCTTTTTTGCTCATGCTCTTAGTGACCATGCTCAAGACTTGATTGGGCCGAGGATAATATTACCTCAGGAAAAGTTGAAAGTTGAAGCCTAAGAACTAGGTTACCTGTGTCTAGGCCTCAACTGGAGATTACCCCAAGACGTTTGATGAGACAATTCGAGAACTTCTTTTAATTATACTCTCAGAGACCATGCTCAGGGTTTGTTTGGGTCAAGGACAATATTAACTCAGGAAAAGTAGAAAACTGAAGTCCATGAACCGGGTCACCTGTGTCTAGGCTTTGTAAGGAGATTACCACGAGATGTTTGATGAGGCGATCCGAGGACCTCTTTTGCTCTTGCTATTAGAGACCGTACTCAGTGTTGTTTGAGTTAAGGATAATATTACATCAGCAAAAGCAAAACACTGAATCTTGGGAATCGTGTCACTCATTTCTATGCTTCAGGAGGAGATTAGCCTAAGATGTTTGATAAGAATATCCAAGATCATATTTTGTCCATGCTCTCCAAGACTGTGCTTAGAGCTTGTTTGAGCCAAGGATACTATTACCACGGGAAAAGCAGAAGGCTAAAAGCTTGGGAACTAGGTCACCCATGTCTAGAATTTGGGAGAAGATTACACCGAGACGTTTAATAAAACCATTCGAGAACCTATTTTGCTCATGCTCTCAAAGACCGTGGTCAAGGCTTGTCTAAGCTAAGGATAATATTGCCTCGGGAAAAGTTAAAAGCTGAATACCTGGGAACTGTGTCTCCCATGTCTAGGCTTTGGGAGGAGATTACCTCGAGATATTTAATGAGTCCATCTGAGAACCTCTTTTGCTCATGCTCTCAGAGACCGTGCTCAGGGCTTGTTTAGTCCGAGGATATTACCTTGAGAAAAGTAGAAAACTAAAGCCTGGGAACTGTGTCACTTGTGTCTGGGCTTTGAGAGGAGATTACCCTAAGACATTTGATGAAGCCATCTGAGAACCTCTTTTGCTTATGCTTTTAGAGACCGTGTTTAGGACTTATTTGAGCTTAGGATGATATTACCTCCGAAAATGTAAAAAGCTGAACGCCGTGGAAACATCTCACTCGTATCCGGGCTTCGAGTGGAGATTAACCCGAGACATTTGATGAGACCATTCGAAAACCTCTTTTAATCATGCTCTCAAAGACCATGCTTAGGGATTTTTTAAGCAGAGGATGATATTACCTCAAGAAAGATAAAAAATTGAATGCTTGGAATACCCCGAGATGTTTGATGAGACCATCTGAAAAACTCTTTTGCTCATGCTCTCAAAGACTGTCCTCAGGGCTTGTTTAGGCTGAGAATAATATTACCTCCGGAAAGTAGAAAGCTAAAGCCTAGGAATTGTAACATCTGTGTATGGGATTCGGAAAGAGATTACCCTAAAATGTTTGATGAGACCTTTCGAGAACCTCTTTTGCTCATGCTCTCAAGGATAATGCTCAAGGCTTATTTGAACTAAGGATAATATTACCTCGAGAAAGATGGAATGTTTAACGTCTAGGAACCATGTCACCTGTGTCCAAGCTTCCGAAGGAGATTACCCTAAGACGTTTGATGAGACCATCCTAGAAGCTCCTTTGTTCATGTTCCTAGAGGCCGTGCTCAAGGCTTGTTTAAGTCGAGAATAATATTACCTCAGAAAAAGTTAAAGCTGAATGCCTGGGAACTATACCACCTGTGTCCGGGCTTTGGGAAGAGATTACCCCGAGACATTTGATGAGACCATCCGAGAACCTCTTTTGTTCATGCTCTCAGAGACCATGCTTAGGGCTTATTTAAACTGAGGATAATATTACCACGGGAAAGATAGAAAGTTGAACGCTTGGAAACCGTGTCACCCGTGTTTGAGCTTCAGGAGGTGATTACCCTGATACATTTGATGAGACTATCTGAGAACCTCTTTCGCTAATATTCTTAGAGACAGTGCTCAAAACTTGTTGAATTGAGGATAATATTATCTTGGGAAAGATAGAAAGTTGAATGCCTAGGAAACATGTCATCCGTGTCTGGGCTTTGGGAGGAGATTACCTTGAGACGTTTAATGACCTTGAGGTTTTACTTTATCTGTTAGCTGACTTCAAAATTGAAAAATAAAAAATAATTTTAATAACTTCTAAGGGAATTTGCTAGAAAATTTTCTGGTGCTTCTAAGGGTGATACAACTTCAAGCTTTCGGAATTCCAAGGCTTTCGAACTCAGTTCCTGTTTGAGGATTCCAGTTTATAAACTTTGGGTCTAAGGACTTTTGTGACTTTGTAAGGCCCTTCCTAGTTTGCTCCTAAAACGCCCTCTCTTGGAACCTTGGTGTTCAGTGTTACTTGTCTCAAGACCCAATCTCCTAGCTGAAAGAAATGGTGTCGAACCTTCTAGTTGTAATATCTCGCTACTCTTTGTTGGTGAGCTGCAACCTTTATCACAACCATTTCTCTCTTTTCTTCCAACAGATCTAATCCAAACGTAAGCCCTCGTCATTGGTCTTTTCACCATAATTGTTAACCCAGAAAGTTGATATACTTACTTCTATCAGAATCATTGGCTCACAACCGAAAGCCAAGCTATAAGGAGTTTCTCCTGTGGCAATCTTGGGTGTGACTCGGTACTCCTAAAGAACATTAGAAAGTTTGTTAATCTATGTACCTTTGTGCTCCTTAAGCTTCTTTTTTAGGGACTTTTTGATAACTTTATTGGCTGCTTCCACTTATCTGTTGGCTTTAGGATGAGCTGAGTTTTGCCAATCTGAGGTCAATCGCAAAATCTGAGCAGAACTTCCTAAAGTTTGCATTGTCAAACTGCTTTCCATTATTCGTGATCAATACTTAAGGTATTCCAAACCTGTAGATGATGTTGTGCTTGACAAACGTCGTGACCCTTTTTTATGTGATAGCCGTCAAGGGTTCGGCTTCTACCCACTTTGTGAAGTAGTTGATAGTTTCCACAATATACTTAGTATTAACACAAGCTTATGGTAAAGGTCCAATAAGATCAAGCCCCCATTGGGATAACGGCCAAAGACTAGCCAGGGAAGTCAGCTTCTCTGGAAGTTATCTATGAATGCAGTTGTGCACTTGACACTTATGACACGTTCTAATTAGCTACGCTACATACCAAGAAAATTTTAGCTAGTAATACCCTTGCCTCAATATTTTATGGGTCATAGCTCAGGCTCTTCCATGTCCGCCACATATTCCTCGATGGATTTCGTCTAGGATCCGAGTAGCTTCATCAGGTCTTAGGCATTTTAAGTAGGAAATACTGTATCCTCGCTTGTATAGCTCTCTATCAATAATGGTATATCTTGCCGACCTATTTCTAACCTTTCTCGCCTGCTCTTTATCCTCCGAAAGCTTGTTGTCTTGAATATAAGGCCTTATCTCATCAACCTAATAATAATGTGAATCTAATTGAGATACATAACGCGTGCGATCTTTATCTTCTATGCTTCTTTATTCTAGTACTTCTATCGATACCTAAGCGGGAATACTTCCTTTAAAAGTAGAGGCCAGTTTTGCTAGCATGTTTGCCTTTGAATTTTTGGCTCTCGAAATCTGTTTGATTCTGACAGTCTTTAACTCTCTCAATACTTGCTTAGCTTTTTCCAAGTATGCCTACATATTACATTCGTGTGCTTGGAACTAGCCGTCTAGTTTACTGGCCACTAATTGGGAATCACAGTGGACATTGAGACTTGTGATTCCTAGAACCAGAGCTAACTTGACCCCTGCAATCATCGCTTCATACTCCGCCTCATTATTGGTAACCTTAAAATCAAGCTTTGAACACATTCCCTCAATCCCTTTTGGACTTACAAAGACCACACCGACTTCTTCTCCTTGAGCGTTTGAAGCTCCATGGATAAAGAAGCTCCAAATCACCGATTCTTCGTTGAGGGTAGTTAGGTATTCTCGGTCAGAAGGTTGTTCTGTGATTTGGTAGATAAGGAGGTATTTCGACACCGATCTTTCAGCAATAAAATCTACTAAAGCCTAACCCTTAATCGCTTTCCTAGGCTTGTAGATGATGTTATACTCGCTGAGTTCAACAGACCACTTGATCAATCGACCTGAGAGGTCTGGCCGATGCAGGATTTGTCTTAGCAGCTGGTTCGTTAGCACCATAACCTGATGAGCTTGAAAGTAGGGTTTAAGCTTCCTTGCAGTTGCCACAATTGCCAGTGCTAGCTTCTCGGGCAACAAGTATCTCATCTTAGTATCTAGTAGCGCCTTGTTGGTGTAATAGATGAGACGGTGAACTTTCTCAGATTCTTCTTTCACTAAAATTGAGCTTACCGAATGGTTGCTTACCGCGAGGTACAAGTAAAGCATTTCTCCGATCTCAGGTCTCATCAGGTGAGGTGGGGATGCACGATACTACTTCAGCTTCTGAAAGTTGTTCTCACATTCCTCTGTCCATTCGATCTTCTTTCCTTTTTTCATGACCTGAAAGAAAAGAAAATATCTATTAGTAGCTTTAGATAGGAACCTATTAAGTGCTGCTAGTCGCCTCGTCAAGCTTTGAAACTCATTGAGATTGGACGAGGACTTTAAATCCAATATGGCCTTGATATTCTGTGGAATAGCTTCTATACCACATTCACTAACCATTTATCCAAGAAACTTCCCAGCCTAAACTCCAAATGCACATTTCTCAATATTCAACTTCATTTTGTACTTGCTTAAGTAAGAGAAGGTCTTTTCTAAATACTTGGGGTAGTCTCGGGCTTTCTGTATGTCATCCACATAGACCTCCATAGTTTCACCTATCAGTGATTTGAAGGCCCGGTTGACTAACCTTTAGAAAGTAACCCCAACATTTTTTAATTTAAAGGGCATTACTATATAGCAGTATAATCCCTAATCTGTAATAAATGTTGTCTTCTCTTGGTCTGATTCGTGTATCCTAATCTGATTATATCCCAAGAACGAATCCATGAAGCTTAATAATTTATGACTAGCTATCGAGTCCACCAACTGATCGATTCAAGGGAGCGGGAAACTGTCTTTGGGACAGGCTTTATTCAGGTCCGTATAGTCTACACACATTCTCCATTTACCGTTGGCCTTTTTAACCATTACCACATTTGATACCCATTATGGGTAATGCACTTCCCTGATGAATTTTGCTCTTATCAGCTTGTCGACTTTGGCGTGTACTGCTTCTCTCCTTTCTTCATTGAATGGTCTCCTTTTCTGCTTTACTAGTTTATGTTGGGGATCGATAGCGAGGCAATAAGAGATTATTCGTAGGTCAATACCCAGTATGTCTTCATGAGACCACGTGAACATGCCCATGTGTTCCTTCAGGATTCTCTTGAGTTCAGACTTTAGTTCTTCTGGAAGTTGGGCACCAATTTTAACCGTTCTCTGAGGTGACTCCTAATCTAAAATGATGGATTCGAGTTCTCTTGTTGGTTTCAAGGGCCGACGATTTGTCATCCTACTCTATCCTTTTTGCAATTAGCTTATCTTGCGAGTTATCTTCACAGGCGCTTCGATAGACAGTATGAGCCTTTGGAAAATATAGCAAAGCACAATCGAGCTTCTTTTTGGTTTCCCTTGACAATTCCGATCTCTTCTCTTGTCCAAAATTTCAACTTCAGATAATGAATGCTCTCTACCACCTTCCTGATTCTGAGAAAAGGTTTCCTGAGAATCATAGTGTAAAGCATTTTGAGGTTGACCAGTTGAAACTCCACCATTATAGTCTTCTGATAAGGCCGTTCTCCCATGGTGATAGGTAGCTGCACTATTCCCAAGGGGTAAACGCAAGATTCTCTGAATCCATAAAGGCCAGTCTTGGCGGGTCGAAGTCTTAGTTCTTCTATTCCCAAAGAATCTAAAGTTTCCTTGAAGATAATATCAGTTGAACTTCCCATGTCTACCAAAATTCGACTGACCTGAGACGTTCCTACCTTCAAAGTTACTACCAAGGCATCGTCATGTGGGTAATGTACTCCCACTTCGTCTTCATCCGTGAACATAATAGGTACCAAGAGGAGTTTTTGTTTCTTCTTGGCTCGGACATTTATGATATGGATATTTGACGAGGTGTTGGGTACAGAGTATCAGGAGTAACTCTTTCTAGATCTATTTGAATTCCCAGCCAATGTTGCTCCACCTGAGATTACCATAGCCCTTTCTTCTCGCCTCAGTCCACGCTTGATTTCCTGGTCCGAGACTTTAGCTCCATCTCCCTCTCCAGCTATTATGTCTTGCAGGTACTTGTTCCGAATCAATATTTCCACCTGACTTCTGAGGTTAAAACATTCATTTGTCAAATGTCCAACGCTTTGGCAAAACTTGCAAAACTTATTCTTGGTCTCTCTTAGTGGTTTAGCACTTAATAGGCAGGGTTCCATCACTATAGTTCCTCATCTTGTGATCTCCTTCCAAACCTATAAAAGAAAGACTTTTAAGGGAGTGAAAGCTTGATCTCCTTGAACATGAGCTACTCCCCTTGTGTCATATCTCACAGATGAACAGTACCCTTTCGAACAAAAATTATCTCTTCCTCCGATTATCTCGTTCTGACCCTGATCTCTTCTACTTTTTCTGTCAAGATCACAGAAGCTTCTCCTGTCATTGCATTTTCTTCCCAGATCGATCCTGGGATTCCTATCCCTTTTGAGAGATCGTGGTTCAAAAAATTTTTCTTTTTTCATCTTAAGAGCGATTGATCTTCAATCTTGATCTCATTCAACAGCTTTCTTCTAGCTATTTCATACGTGGCAACAGAAAACTTTTTCACAGCGTACTATCCTCAGTCTACTCGTAGACCTTTCCTCATACCTTCCAAAGCTAAGGAATGATGATAAGCCCCTAATTCCATCACTTCATCATGATATCTTTTGATGAAGCTCCTGAGGCTTTCATACTCTCCTTACTTTATGAGTAATAATGAACTCGAAGTCTTGAGGTTAATGGTAGTGCCTCTAAACTCATCGACAAAGACTCCGTACAACTTTTCAAAGCTGTTAGGTGTCAGGCTGGTAAACTATTCTCTCGCTTATCCCTTCAGAGTCAGCGGAAACAAACGGCACATATAGGATTCATCTAACCCTTGGATTAGCATCATTTCTCTGAATATATCTATGTGCAGTGATGGGTTGGTTTTGCTTGTGAAAGGGTTTATTGGGGCATCTTAAATTTTGGGAAGAATGAGATTTAGTAATTTTTGGGAAAAAAGAGATTTTGAGTAAAAACCCATCCTTAGCGAAGCATCACCCCCCCCCCACCCCTGGCCTCTCTCTCTTGTTCTAATCTTTCAACTCCTCGACTAATTTTGTACACGGACCTCTAAGTTCTCAAATCAATCACTGTTTTCCATAGATCTCCTCCTTTCGGACGAACTCCATACAGAGCCTTCCCTTTGTCGTTTTTGATCCAGAAATACTCTCATGTCCTCCTGGCCAGGATCATGACCTGATCCCCTTTTAAGAACTATCGTCGAATTGTCAGGTGAATATTCAAACATCTGTGGCGACTCATCATAGAGGTCATTGGCATCATCATCACCTTAAGGTTCTTTGAAGGGATATCCAAAAAGTTCTCTTTTCCCTTCCCTACGATAGTGTATATTCTCCAGGTAGTGTTTTGGCGATGCTCTGTTAGACGATTTATACGTGTTACTCCGGCACACTGCTCTCAACAGTTTCGACTAGTTTGAGCGTCTTTAAAGCTGAGGAACTAGCTTGAGACATCTTCCTCATTCATGCTACTTCCTCAGCCAATGCTTAAATTTGCCTATCCTTTTCCGCGTGTTGCTTTTCATTCTTTGCCAGCCTTTTAGTCAACCAGGCTATTTCCTCCATCTCTAGACGAGGGAGAAATTGGTATGGCGATGAAACTTTTAAATTGCAATTCACGTTTTCCAACTGCGGCCGCTGATCACCAATATCCTTATTAACAGTTGTATGGCCATCCGCAATGTTGTCATGAGGATTCCCCCTCACCGTCGCTTTGTTCCTTGTCATATACGTACGCGAAGTTGCCATGTTTTCCTTCTTGTGATTGTTTCTGACTTTTCATTTAGATTTCCCACAGATGGCACCAAATGTTGATACAGTAAAAATCTCTTTTATAGATCCTGTGCACCAGCAACAATCTTCCTCTTCTTCTATTCGACCTGTAACTACAATCAACAGTTATGAGGGTAAAAAGCCAGTTGTCCAGCGAAAACATTCCGATGCTTAAATCAAGGTTTTACTTTTAATATTTTGTTTGGAGAAAGCTAAAAGAGAATTGTAGTATTTTTTGCCAAAGTTTCTGTCCTTGTACCTGGTTATAATTGATCTCCTTTTATAAATGTTATTGTCTCCTTAATATGGAAGGATAATATGAAATATAGTAACCAGAATCTCACTGTTCGAGAATCACGGAGACTCTTTAGGTTAAGCATCGGCTTCCGGATTTGGTGGCATAGTATCCTTAAGATTCTTATTATATAAGAATCTTAATTTGGTAAAAATCCTTATTATGGAATAATTCAAGAATGTATGGGAAAGAGATGAATCCATCACTAATACATAACTATAATAAGGTCTCAGAAATCTTTGTTTAGAGATCGTTACTATCCTGAAATAAGCTCTGACACTGCCTGATCGAGACCTTTGTAAGCTATGGCCGAGACTTTTATAAACTGTGACGGAGACCTTAACGAGATGTGGTCGAGACTTTTATGGTGCGTCCTTAGGATATGACTTGATCCGAGCTTCCCAGCGACTGAGAGATATCGGCTCTTATCTCTCCTGAAGTACTCGCCATATCATTTATTATTATGCCGACCTGAGACCTTTGTTTTTTTTTTTGTCAAATAAGACTCAAGTTCCCTATCACTTGACTAGTTATCCATGGGTAGCAGTTGGTCTTGAAACACTATCCGTCTCTTCGTAGAGGGTCATTTCAGACTTTTATTCTTCTAGGCCTTAGGCATATTCGACTATACCTAATAATAATAAAATTTATTATAAATAAATTTAATTTCATCACTCATTGTTTATTATATATATATATATATAAATAGTTAATAAATAATATATTAACATCATATATTTAAAGTAAAGTAAATAAAATAGAAATAAGTAATATTGGATATTTAAAATTTATTTATTAACATGGTATATTTAAATTAAAATAAATAAAATGGGAAATAAATAATATTGTATAATTAAAATAAATAAAATAAAAAATATAATTGCCTTAATTTGAATTCAAGTCACTTAGTTAACTTAACAATATACTCACCACTAAACTTTAATAATTTTTATCATTCAAATTGATATTTACTAGTATTTATTTTTTTTAATATTTTGTTTAATTGTTAAGTGTTCATGAGGGTAAAATCGTCTAAATTTTATAAAATTTGTCATTTTGATTAAACAAATTAGGGTTAATTATAACTCTAAAAAAGTTTAAAATAGGATTATTTTGAAAAAAAATATTTTAAAATTAGTAGAACTAAAATAGGCATTTGATCAAATTTTAAGATTTTAATAGACATATTTTCTAGTATTATCTTGAGTGGGATGGTTGGACTTGGGTCGATCTAATTAAAGTATGGTGGTTTAGTTGATTTGCGAATAGGGATGGGGGACGGATATTTCTAAACTCGCATCCGTATCTACAAAAAAAATTTAATACCATATCCGTACCAAACTCATAATGGATTTGATAATTTGTTACCAAACTTGCTTTGACAGATATTTAACATTTACTAAACCCGCGCAGATATCCACAGATTTTTAACAGGTTTTTAATAGGATTTTCGACATTAATTTAAAATAAAATATATCTCTCACATAAAATTAGAGAAATTTATGAATTACTAATAACAAATAAATAAAACTTAAAAAATATTCTCTCACCTCACTTTTTTCTCTCATTTATTTATGTCTTTAATTTTTTTGTTTATTACCAAACTATTACTTTCTCTTACTTTCTTAATTGAATGACTGATTACGTAGTATAATTTAAGTTAAATATATCTTATAAGTATGTGTGTGTGTGTATAGGAGTTTCGTTAACTTAAAATTTTTAATTAAAATAATGATATTAATTTTGAAATATTAATTTATACAAATCTAAAATTTCAAGTTAATAAATAATATTTAATGTTATTAATTCATTATTTTTTATCTATCCTTAAATATAGTACGTATCAATAGTTTAAATTTTATATTTTCAACTTAAATTAAATAATTTAATTTAAAAGTTTAAATATATATATATTTTAATAATTAGAGAAAAAAATAAATATGTATTGTATAGAATGATTGTTGTATAATAAAAATATTTAAAAAATAATTAGTAATAAGATAGTATAATAAATAAATTAATACAAATAGATGCAGATAAAAATACCGGTGAATATCCTTTGTGGATATCTATCCAAACCTATGTTTTTCCTAAACTTGCAATGAATTTTAAATTTTTTTATTAAATTTATCTTAAATTTATTAAGAGTTATATCAAATCCGTTCTATAAAAATTAAGGAATAATCAATTAACAGGTAAAATTGTCGGTTCGAAACTACAAAATTCAAAATTATTGGTAATGGCAGTTGCTAATAGCCATAAACATGTCATGTCATGTCCCACGAAAATCAACATCAAATTGACATCTTTGTTTTTCGTTTATCCAAACGTATTTTTTTTCCTTTCTTCTTCTTCTTTGACTGGGATTAAAGTGACAATCTGGTATATGTCTATTATTATTATTCTTGGCGCTACGCTGGCCGGCTAACTTCATCATTGCTCACGGGGTCTCAATCCGATTTTATCAATTAAATTAAATTGAATTAATATATATATATATATATATTTGTGTTGTGATTTGGATACATGTCAGCTTAGGAATACTATAAATTTGGTGAATTATAAGTCGGCTATAACTTGTAAGGCATCGCTTTGATAATCACCGTCCTATTAACTACTGACATTAATAAATAACGTATAGCAAAATTGGGGACGGTGATAAAGAAGCTATAGAGAAATGCCTAAGGTCAAAATGCTTGCGATCAAAGTTTAGTTTCGATAACATCGTAATATATAATAATATTATGTTTAGTAGACAGCCCAAAGTCATGATTTTAACATTATAAAGGAATTTATAAAAAAAAAAAAACTTTCGAAGAGTCCACAATTAATATCGGAGAGATGAGATCAAATTATTTTCACATATATTTCTAATACTTTTGTCACAAAAATGAAAATTATGTTTAAATTACTTTATCGAATGTATTCTCCTAGATTAAAATTAAATTGTATAAGATGAAATTATATAATGAATACTATAGTGTTTGGTGTGGAGTATTATTGAAATAAAATTAGATATATAATTTTATTTTTAAAAATTAAGTAAAAAAAAATTATTTATTTAATTACAAATTAAAATTATTAATTAAAACCAGTTTGAATTGATTTTGAGTTTAAACTAAAATCAATGTTGGTTTTAGTTTGGGTTAAACTAATTCAAAAAAATCGAACTAAAACACACTGACAAAAATCAGTCATGTTTAAAGGTTTAGACCTATAATTAAAAATAAAATTTTATTTTTAATTATATTGAGTTTAAATTCAATTTTTTTAATAATTAAAAATAAAATTTTATTTTTAATTATATTGAGTTTAAATTCAATTTTTTTATTAACTTTTTTCAAATATTGTATTAATTAGATTGAATAAGTAAATTTATACTAATTAAAATAATAAAATAAAATAAAATTTATTTAAATAAAATTAAAATATAAATTAATTAAATAATATATTACTTCGGTTTGATTTTTGTAATTTAAATAAAAAATCACACTAATACTTATCCGTTTAATTTTCAAATCAAAATTAAATTGATAAATTTTTAAACCTAGCTCTGTGTTAGTTTGGACCAGTTGAAATTTGCCCACCCCCTGACAGCGGGATAAAATGGATCCCACACCATCTATCTCACCACTACTTAAGCTTCCAAACATGGGGTTGGTAAAGAATTATCCAATCCCAACTCTTACTCCCAGCACCGAACAAGCTCCAGACATGTTAAATTTAACCTTTTGTTCTATAAATCAAATATTTGTTTAAGATACTAATTTTTAATAATAAATGCAGATGATAAAAAATCTATTATTTTGAATATACTTGTTTCATATTTTTATTTATTTTAAAAAATTATAATAAAATAAAATAATTTTAATTTGAATGTAATATTTATTACAAAAAATTAGCATTTAAAATTTTTAGTTTGTTAATTTTGAATGTAATATTTATTATAAAAGTAAAAAATCATTTTAGTTTAGTGTATGTATAATAAAGCGTATGAAAGAGTTAGTAGTAAATGAAAGTATTGTTATGGTAAATTTTGTTACTTTTCGCTCTAAAATATAAGACCCCATTCATTTATTTTGTATTTTTAAATGATTCTGTCCTAAACATTTTGTACTCGGTGTGAACAATGTTTGAACTCTAAACATTTTGTACCATCCCATGAGATTTTGCCAATTGAACTAACTAACACCCACTGGTCATGCATTTTAAAATTGTACATATTTCTTGTGTGAAGAATATATTATGTTCATTTGAATTTTTTTTTTTATAACAGATATATTTAAAAAATAATTTAAAACAATTTTGTGAAATAAATGTCTCTCAAATAATTTTATGCACATATTTTAATTAATTTTATTCATAAAATATATTTAAAAATGCACTTATAGAGTGTTATACTACAAATAATGTTTTATATACTTTTAATTATACTATTGGTAGATTTGTAGAATAATGTTGTAAATGTTTGGAGTTAATATTATTGACCATTTCATAGTTTTTATAAATATAGAATAAATTCTCTTAATTTAAAATTTTGTCTAATGCCTCATGTACCAATGTTATTTGTTCTTAGAAAAATTAATGATCGTAAAGGTTTGGAAAATTATTTTTAAAGAACAATTATAATTACATTATGTAAAATATCGTTTATTAACATAATTTGAATAAATATTTTTATTCATAAAATTTGTTTCTTAAAAAGTATTAATAATATTTTTAAAGAATAATTAATAATACCTGTGAAAAACATTTCTACCAAATAAGTTTTAAACATATTTTATTCATAAAATATAATTTCAAAAAAGTACTTATAAATAAAAATATTTTTAAAGAACAATTAAAACTACCTTATGAAAAAAAAAAATGAGTACCAAGTAATCTGTCCCTTTTTTTTTTCTTGTCTTAATACGTAATTGGCTGAATTTTGCTATTTTAGATTTTTCAAACATTTTAAATTTAAGAAAAAAAAATAACTCTTTTTATTTTTAACTTCTTGGAAGTAAAGGAGACCAACTAGAAATCATGTTCTATTTAAGTGCGTGATAGAAGCGTGATACGCGAGATTAGTTTCCAGACATGCGACCGCCAATCGGGGAGGCTATGTCTGTTACACAGCTTCTCACGGATTTAAACAAGTACATATGTATATTTTGGAATTCAAAACTATTTAAAACATAAATGCAAAGTTAAGAAGTCTTACTTCTTTCCTTTACAAATTAGAACACCAAATAAACTTCTTCGCTTGCCTTTGAGGGTGTCCACACGTTGATGTTGGTGACGGTGGTTCCGGCTTCATTATGGGATCTTTAAGCATTGATTCTAACTTCACCAAGCCAAATTAAGCTTTCTCTCTCTAGTCTCTGTCTTCTCTCTCTACTGATTTTTGGTTCACAACTAAACACCTACCAAGACATTCTCTAAGGAATGACTCTCTTTAAATTTCAAAAAGAGTCAGGAGAAGAAGAAGCTCTCGGTTCTCTATCTTGCAGGAAGATATGCGTTATATCTAATACTTGCATTAAACACTTAACACTTAATTGTTTTCCTGCATAGCCGTAATCACCCACTCACCCACTTGCCCATCTATTCATTTCATAAAATGAACAAAAGCAATCCATGGGCCAAGCGTGGATTGATTGGCTTAATCCAACATCAACCAACTTGATGTTTTATAATATATATATATATATATATATTAATCCTCTATTAATATATATAAAGCATTAGAGAGAGAGTGAATGTAAGTGTATAATATACATATATCCATATATATATATATACATTAATATTTTATCCATATATATATAAAATACAATTTTATATTCATTACTTATAAGATATTATTATTATATTATTACTTTAATCAATATTAAAGCATTATATCATTATATATATTAATATAATATCCATAAATCATACTTACGTTATCCCATAATTAACTAAAACATTTTTCACGCTTACGAGTGTAGCTCATCCTTACCGAAAAATATATTATTTACAATAAAGAATTAAATTGCTACTCAATCAAAGTATCAAAACATTATCATTAATCAATTAATGATTATTGTATTATGGCAAATGTCATCATCATCAAGTAACCGACTAATGTGTGTGACCCTTTGGGTTCATTGTAAGTTGGACATGGGTGGATACGAACTCCTTCGTATCACTTTGTTACAACTTTTTGTAATCAAAGTTCCTAATGATCATATCCGACCTCTAGTAAGACGTTATGACCCCTAAACATTAATGAATCCATATAGTTGTACTTGCATGTAGTAAAGTCCCTCTGTTGTCGACTTCCAATCGAGTGCAGGTCATGGTATCGTCAAACCCCTAACTCAATTATAGGATCAAAACCTCAATCATATATAGGATTCATATATCTGCAAAACACCTTTTCGGACATACATACTTTGGCCAAAGACTTTATTCCTGCATATAACAGTTCCACCTAGAATCTCAAGCTCCAATATTTGAGTCAGCAGATTCCATCTTAGCTATTACCTGTCCTCATACACTTAAATATATTGCTAGCGAGTTTCTTTCACTAGGCGTGGCTAGCTCAGTGTGATATACATAAGTGAATAATGTGTCTCAGTATGGAGGGCTGCCGTGACACCTTAGGTCAAAGGACTAGTGGTACACTAGTACGGTTGTGTGACATATCATTGACTGTGGATAATCACCCATGTAATTTGTCATGTCTAGTCACATTTAATAACACGTTCTCTAAGATATCACCCATGTTTATGTTCTTTTGACATGAGACTCACATTACCCAACTATTAGCATCCAATATTAATCCTGGGCAGTATTAAACATACTAGTCATACAATGTCATAGTCCATATGATATCACCTCAACCAAGAACCGATTCGGATGTATTTAAATCAAGACTTTTTACTCATTTCTACAATTCTTTGTAGAAATTGTAGAAAAAGTCCTGACATCATAATACATCACGAGATCTTATTTTGTATTTTATATATACAATATATATTAGCAACTATACATTCAAAATAATATAAAAGACATTTTATTAATCATAAACAAGTTTACAATTTGTTACAGAATTATATATATACACAAGGATGATATTTTTGAATCGTATGACACGATTGGTTTTAGGGCATATCTCTAACAGGAAGAATTTAAAATGTTTGAAATTTTTTATTAAACCACTTCTCAAAAATATCCCTACCTAATTGTTTTATTTACATCATTAACCTATATAAAACCTATCATATGTTTTTCACAAAAACATAACATTTTTTTAGCACTCTCTCCTTCCAAATTCATTCATCAAAATTTTCAATTAAAATATTTTTATTATTTTTTTTTGTATTTATGTAATTTTATAATGACTTGAATATCTTTATATTTTTATTTATTTAATCATTGTAGATTATTATTATGATATGAAATTACATAACCTAAGAAATTTTATATTTTAAGATATTATAATCATTTTTAAATTTTTTTACTTTATTCTAATTTAAAATTATCAATGTTGTCTTTATACACACACACACACACACACTTTATATAAAATCATTTATAATGAAATTCACATTAACATAGTTTTTGTTTGTGCATAAATTAAAATTATTTTATTCATATTTTTTTTCAAGATGTTTCATTATTTATCGAACATTTAAAATGAGGATAAAATATAAAATTATTGATTTTCAGATGGTTTATGTTTGAAAGAAGTAAACAATATAATATTTATATTTAAATTTCAGATAAAGGAACAAACAAAAATTTCATATTCAAACATTCAGCTCTATTTAGATATAAGGCTAATTCATATTTTAGTGAAAAAAAAAAAAAAAACATTTGTCAACGTAGAAATTCAACTATTTGATCCTATTGCCTAATTTAATTCAGGATTCTAGGCTGGTCTTAAAGATTTTATTGAGTTAATATCATAGTTTAGCCTAATTCCTTTTTATCTTGTTAGTTTTCTTATTTGCTTATTAGTTTTTAGGCTGCATATTGTAATAGTCTTAACTATAAATTTTCTTTTCTAGGTAGGGTCTGCCTATATATGTTGTAAACCTTATTCATTATATATATGGGTTTTTCATCATCTTTTCTTCATATTATCAAAGCTTGGTTCTGGACTGAATTTAAAGAAAACATTGATTAGCAAGAAAATAGCCTAGAGATATCAAACATAGTCAAGAAGTCAACTCTGGTACTTCTTCTGAAATATTCAAAACCTATAGAGTTGGTGATAGCCCTTCCTTGCAAATAACAACTTAGAAGTTAAATGGCCAAAATTTCTTGCAATGGTGTTAGTTATTGAAGTTATTCATGAAAGGTAAGGGAAAGATCGATTATTTAGATGGGTCCGTGAAGGCACCATATGCAAACAATCAAGCGTTTAAGGCTACGGATGTTGAGAACTCTATGACTATGTCATGGCTCGTTTATTCAATAAAAAAAATTATTTAAACTTACCTTTTTTGGCTAACAATAGGGTGAATGGAACGCAAAGAGGAGGCCTCCCGCTCGGGAGGTGGGGGGAAGCTATGGCTATTACACGACCATGTAGAAAGTTCCTAAAAGACCAAGACATGTACATATGCATATTTCAAAAATTTAAACTTTTTTAATATAAATACAAAGTGAAGGAGTCATACTTTTTCAAGTTTGTTATCCGAAAAGTAAGTTATTCTTCTCACTTGCCTTCAAACATATTCACACATCGGATTAGCGAAGATGGTTCCGGTTTCGTGATGGGATTTCTTAGCTATATGTATTAGCTTCTCCAAGCTAATACTTGATTTTCTACACTAGAAAACCATAGCTTATCTATAGGTAAGGAAGAGAAATAAAACACTTTCAATATCTTTTATTTCCTTCCTATTTCTTTTCTCTCTTTTGCTTCTTTCTCCCTTTTGTTCTATGTTCAAAACAAATCACAAATTGAGCTTAATCAAAAAATAAAACTCTCAGTTAAGTGAAGGAAGAAAAGTAGCATCAAAGACTTAACCCTTAAGTCTTGCTTTTACAAATCTAATTTGAAATCAAAATTCAATTCAAATTTCAATTCACCTTTTGTGTATGACACCTTTATGCCTTTTAATTCATTAATTGAATAAAGTTATGTCATATGTCAAGCTATGATAAGTGTATTTAATTAATATTAATCAAATTAATGTAATAATAT
This sequence comes from Cedrela odorata, assembly GCA_035584115.1. Classification (NCBI taxonomy): domain Eukaryota; kingdom Viridiplantae; phylum Streptophyta; class Magnoliopsida; order Sapindales; family Meliaceae; genus Cedrela; species Cedrela odorata. The sequence continues at coordinate 34,740 of JAXCLQ010015023.1, forward strand.
AATATATTAATCAAATTAATGTAATAATATAATATATTAATCAAATTAAT
>JAXCLQ010015053.1:0-37067 GCA_035584115.1 Cedrela odorata
AATTTAAGAATGAAGTGGAAAACTAAACCGAAAAAAGTATTAAAGTTCTACGATCAGATCGTGTAAGCAAGTACTTGAGTACTAAGTTTCAAGAGTTTGTAAAAGATAATGGGATTATTTTGCAGTTGACTCCTTTTTATACACCTCAACTTAATGGAGTATCGAAAAGAAGGAATCATACCCTATTAGATATAGTGCGATTGATGGTTAGTTTTACAAACTTACCATTGTATTTATGGGGATATGCTCTACAGACTGCTACACACATTCTTAATAAAGTTCCTTCCAAATCAGTCTAAAAGACCCCATATCAGATATGAAGTGGTAAGAAACCCAATCTCAATTATATGAGAGTCTAGGGTTGTCCTGCGTATGTCAAGCTGATAAAATCTAATAAACTTGATTTCAAATCAGAGATGGGTTGGTTCATTGGATATCCTAAACATAGTTTAGGATATCAATTCTACTTTTCATCTGATCAAAGAATTTCGATCAGTAAAAATGCATACTTCTTAGGGAAAGAGTTTCTTGAAGAAGAAGGTGCGGAAAAAGAAATCGAGTTAAAAGAAGATCTTTTAAGCCTCGATCCGACTATACTGATACTGGAGAGTCCAGTCAATAGACTTCTATCCCATAATATAATTTCAACTTGTAAATCTTCTAGAGTTCCTAGATTCCCAGAGAGATATGGATTTCTCAATGAGCAAGATTTTGAATCTTACTTAGTGGGAGCAACAAATCATGGAAATGATCCAAGAAGTTATGAAGAGACAATCCTAGATAAAAATTCAGGAAAATGGCTAGAAGTAATGAAATCCGAAATGGATTCCATGCATATAAACCAAGTCTAGACACTTGTTGATCCACTAGAGGGAATAGTTCATATTGACAATAAATGGATCTTCAAGAGAAAGATTGGTAAAGATAGACAGGTTGAGACTTATAAGGCACACCTTGTTGTGAAAAGTTATACTAAAAAACAAGGGTTGGATTATGAGGAAACTTTTTCGCTCATAGTTGTGATAAAGTTCATTAGAATCATGCTAACCATAATAGCATACTATGATTATGAGATTTGGTAGATGAATGTAAAGAACGCATTTCTCAATGGTTATATTGAGGAAAACCTGTTTATGAAACAGCCTGTTGATTTGGCATCCTTTTCTGAACCACATAAAGTATGCAAGTTGCATCAATTTATTTATGGATTGAAGCAAGCCTCGAGGAGTTAGAACATCCAATTTGATGAGATAGTCAAATCATTTGGCTTCATTAAAAACCCAGATAAGTCTTGTGTATATAAGTAGGGTAAAGATCATGCGATTACATATGCAAATGACATATTATTAATGGGTAATGATGTATGCATGATGGCAAAGGTCAAACTCTGGTTATCTAAAACTTTCTCCATGAAAGATTTGGGTGATACAACCTATGTTCTCGAGGTTCGAATCTATAGAGATAGATCGAAGAGGATAATTGGATTATCTAAAAAGTTGTACATTGAAAAGATGCTGAAAAGGTTTAATATGGAGAAGTCTACGAGAGGTTTCTTGCCCTTCAATCATGGTCTTCATCTTTCTAAAGATATGGGTCCAAAGACTGATGAAGAGCAGCAACGGATGCATAGCGTCCCATATGTATCAGCTATTAGTAGCTTGATGTACGCTATGTTATGTACTAGACCTGATATAACCCTTATAGTAAGTGTTACTAGCAAATATCAAGCGAATCTCGGAGAGAAACACAAGTCAGCAGTGAAAACAATCCTTAAGTACTTGAGAAGGATTAATGATTTGATTTTGAGTTATGGATATCAAGAGTTGAATATTCATGGGTACTCAGATTCTGATTTTCATTCAAATATGGATGATAGAAAGTCTAAATGTGGTTTCATCTTTTTATGTAATAGAAGTGCTGTTAGTTGGAAAAGTTCCAAGCAAACGACAATAGTTGACTTTACTATAGAAGCTGAATATGTTACTGCTTTAAAAGCAGCTAAAGAAGAGTTTGGATGCGCAAGTTCATATCTGAACTAGGTGTCTTTTCTAGTATGACTTATCTGAAAAGTGAATTATATGATAATACAGGTGTTATTGTACAAGCTAAGGAACCAAGAGCACACTAGAAATCAAAACATATTCAGCATAAATATCATATTTTGAGAGAATTTGTTAGTGCTGAAGAGATTTTGATTGGGAAGACATCTTCAGCAGATAACGCCACTGACCCTCTCACTAAAGTGATGACACTGAAGCAGCTAGATTAGCATCTTGAGAAGATGGGTATTAGATACTACAGCGAATGGCTTTAGTGCAAGTAAGAGTTTATTAGTATTGTATGCCATAAAACCATTCGTATTGTCGGTTTTGATGAATCAAATGGAAGTATGGATTAGTGTAGATTAACAGTTAGAGAACTATTTTTCGAATGTGACCAAAGTTATGATGAATCACATGAAAGTATGTTGTCAATAATTCATCATATAATTATATTAGTATGTTAACTACTCTTTAGACTTGAGACATCATAGTTGTTGATTGGTATAGATGCACATGGATCATATGGTGTATAAATAAAAAACTAATCATATCTTGTACACACAAGCCGGTTTGGTCGTGTTGTTTATATCGAGATGCAAATGACTGCTAGATGGAATCTGTTGACTCGATACAAAAGATTTTGAGGTTCCGTTGACTCAGTCCAAATTCGAGTTCCTAGACGGATATTAGTAAACGGCTGAAAATAAAGTCTTTGACTAAAGTATACATGTCATATGAAGAGTTCGTAGTGACAAGTTCAGCACGTATTGACTGATTATCCACATATGATTAAATTTAGAGATTTGACATCCGTGAGCCCTAATTTAGTTGGGATTAAACGAACGGAAGAAAATTATTCACACGAAATGTATAATTAATCATAAAAGGTTTGATGAAGAGTTTCTCCATTGTGGTTTAGGAACTATAACATGTTACTAGACATTAACCATAGTCGTTGAGCATCCGAATTGTTTGAAACGAACTAAATAAGATCGATTTTAGCTTACAACTAACTCCACAGTGAACACAAGAGGTCGTAACCAATAACTTGTATTCTTCTTTACTATGAGAGAGATTAAATATTATCTGCAAGAGAGCTAGCACTTTCGGAGATAATATTTGTCCAAAAAATGTAAATGGTTTGCACGTTAAATAGTTTAACAAACTTGAAAGCTTTATAAAATGACCTGAATGTGACTTAAAGTAAGTTATAATATTTCATCAATATTTAGAATTATAAATTGAATTAAAATAAATTTGGTCAAAATAAGTTTAACCGAATTTGGGGCAAATTTATAATTTTTTAAAAATATAGGGGCGTAAGTGATATTTTAAATTTACTATTGAGAAGCTTATTGAACAAGTTTTGGGACTTATTTGTCTTTAACTAAAAGACTAATGGCACTTTAGTAAATGAGAAATATATATATATATATATATATGGTCCTTTCCTAATTTTTGAAAATATTTTTTGATTATTATCAAAAATATAAAAAGTTCTCTTTCTCTCTAGCAAAAGGTTAAGGAAAGAATGGCATAAGTGGTTTGATTTCTTAGAGTTCTTATAATTTCAAGGTTTTTCACTTCATCCCTAAACCAATAGTTAGCTTAATTGCATGTCTTATTGATGAATTTTGTGAAAATATTGATTAAATACTTGATTAAATGTCATAAACCGTAAAATGATTAATTTCACCTCATCACATCTTATAGTCACCGGTCCTTTAGATGATCTGCCTGAGGCCACTGTGGTCGAGTCGGTGGAGGTTTCTATTGCCTTTAAGGCTCCTTTCGTTGTTGAAGTCGCCTATGCTTCTGAGACCGTTCTTGATCTCTTGGCCTCGCCTATTGACCCAACTGACACTTGAGCCTATCATCCAGCCAACCGAACAGACTGAAGACTTAATTTTTCTTTTTTTTTTCTTTTTTTTTTGTGTAATGAACTTGTATATTAATGGAATATTTTTGACTTATAAACATTTTGCATTATCTTGTTTCTTTTTTGTTTTCTTTAATACTCAACACTCAGTTCAATCTACAGGCTTCAACTGTTATCAAACTCAAAACATTACCAAAGGATATCCGACCTGAATTGAGTTAAATGAATAATGCAAGACTTGTCAACATTAGTCTTCTAATTTTCCTGTCTCAAATTAAACGTTTTCAAATAGGAACCGCATTAGTCTTAACTTAACTTTCCAGATTTAACAAATTTAGGATATTATTACCCCATTTTGAAGTTGTTGATAATAATCTGAGAACCATTTACTTCTTAATCTCTTTCTAAAACTTTAACGAGATATGAGATAATTTTGCCTTTGGATAAGAGTTAAGTATAGTCGTTAGGTAATAATTACTGTTGATGACTTTCAATCATCTGGGAATTACTGCGTTTTCTCCTGGTTTAGGTGTTTTGAAAACTTATCCTTCTGGTAACTGCTCTTGTCCATATACGTTGTGAGGTCATGCCTAAGGCTTACCCAAGTTGTGGATAACATTACTCCAGAGGTGAATGGGAAGCAAACATTTGGAAACCAAGTCACCTTTTCATTTGGGAACCAAGTCACCCATCTGTATGGGCTTTGGGATGAGATTACTCTGAGATTTTTTTAAGAGATAATCATTTGGAAACTAGGTCACCCATCTGTATGGGCTTTGGGATGAGATTATCCCGAGACGAATAGAAAATTTAACATCTAAAAACCACTTTTACTTTTGTATGTCCTGAGGTCGTGCTAAGGGCTTTTATTCGAGCTGCTGATAATATTATTTCTAAGGTGAATGAAAAATAAACATTTGAGAACTGTATCACCTATACTTGGGCTTTGGGAGGAGAATAGCCCGAGATGTTTATATTTCTTTTATTTCTTTGCATTGGATTTATCTGCTGATCAACACTTTCCCTCAAGAGCTATTTGGTAAAAAATAACTTTATTTATTTATAGAGCAAATGTTGTTATAAATTCTTTTATGATTATAAAAGTAATACAACTTTAAGCGTTCAACATTTCTCGGCTTCCAGACCTTATTTCCTATTGGAGACCTAGCTTATAGACTCCGGGTCTGAGAATTTGAATTACTTTGTACAGTCCTTCCTAGTTTACTCCGAGAACGCCTTCTTTTGGTATTTTAGTATTCAGAGTCACTTGTCTCAAGATCTAGTCTCCTACTTAAAAGGAACGATGTTAAACATGTTGTAATTTCTAGACACTCTTTGCTAGTAGGCTGCTGCCTTTATCATCACATAATCCCTTTTTTCTTTCAATAAATCTAGCTTCAAGCGTAAGTTTCAGTCATTAGATGTCTTGTCACAATTGTTGACTCAGAAAGCTGGTATATCGATCTTGATAGGAATCATTGCCTCGTACCCGAAAGTTAAACTATAGAGAGTTTCCCTAGTGGTCACCTTCGGAGTGATCCAGTAGGCCTTAAAGACTTCATAAATTTTATCAATCCATACACCTTTGTGCTCTTTGAGTTTTTTTTTAAGTGTCTTTTTGATGACCTTGTTGGCGGCTTCCACTTGCTCATTGACTTTTAGATGAGCTGGTGTTGCAAATCTTAGGTTAATAAAGTAGTCTGAGTTGAATTTCCTAAAACTCGAGTTGTTAAATTGCTTTTTATTATCTGTGATCAGCACCTGTGGTATCCTAAAGTGATAGATGATGTTATGTTTGACAAATATCATAACTCTTTTCTCGATGATGACGGTTAATGGCTCAGCTTTTACCCACTTGGTGAAGTAATCAATGGCTACTACTGCATATTTGGTAATGGCTCGCGCCAGGGGCAAGGTTCCAATAAGGTCAAGTCCCCACTGAGAGAATGGACAAGGGCTTGATAAAGGCATTAAAATCTCGAGGGGTTACTTTGGAATGTCTTCATACACCTAACATTTATGGCAAGTTTTTGCTACCTGTGCCGCATCTTGTGAGAATGTCGCCCAATAGTACTATTGCCTCTGAACCTTGTGAGTCATGGACTGAGCTCCTCCATGTTCACCACATACTCCATAATAGATTTCTTCTAAAATTAGAGTCGCTTTTTTATGTTTGAGACATTTAAGGTATGAGGTGTTGTAATCTCGTTTGTATAACTTTTCATCGATTATAGTGTACTTTGTTGACCTATTTTTGATCTTTCTTGCTTCTTCCTTATTGTTTGGGAGTTTGCTATCTTAGATGTAGGATCTTATTTCATTGATCCAACAATGGTAAGGATTTAATTGAGCTATGCAGGGTTGGTCATTTTTTATTTTTGTGCTCTTTTGCTTTAATACTTCAATAGGGACCGAGGCTGAGAACTTCCTTTAAAGGTAGAGGCCAACTATGGTAGCATGTCTGCCCTCGAGTTTTTTGCCATTAGGATTTGCTTTATTGTGACAGGTTTCAACGTGCTCAAGAGTTGATTAGCTTTCTCCAAGTAGGCTTGCATGCTGTTTTCCCTAGCCTAGAATTGTCCATCTATTTGGCTGGCTATTAATTAGGAGTCACAGTGAATATCTAGGTTCGTGATTCCTAGCACCCAAGCTAACTTAATCCCTGCAATTAGTGCCTCGTACTTTACCTCGTTGTTAGTAACCTTAAAATTGAATTTTAAGAAATACATTACCTCAGTTCCTCTAGGCTTATAAGGACTACCTCAACTCCTCCTTCATATGTATACAAAGCTCCATCAATTAAGAGACTTCAGATGGGCTGAGCTATGTGTGAGATGGTTAGATCTTCTGACTCTTGATTGTAATGTTTTTCCAAGATCTTATAGACTAGAAGATGATCCGCTATCAATCTTTTTGCCACAAAATCTGCTAGGGTTTGCCCCTTTATTGCCTTTCTGGGTTTGTAGCTGATATCGTACTTACTGAGCTTAACTGACCACTTTACTAACTGTTCTGAGAGGTTGGGTTGATGGAGGATTTATCTCAGAGGCTGGTTTGTTAGTACCACCATCTGATGGGCTTAGAAGTATGGTCACAACTTTCTTGTTGCTACTACTAGTGTTAACACTAACTTCTCAGAGGGTGAATATCTCATCTTAGTGTCCAACAACACCTTGCTAGTGTAGTAGATGGAACAATGAATCTTTTTTGCATCTTTCTTAACTAAAACAGCTTACCAAATGATCGCTTACTACGAGATAAAGGTACAATATGTCCTTTACTTTTGGTCTTGTCAAGTGTGACGGTGATGCAAGATACTGTTTCAGCTCTTGAAAACTACACTTGCATTCTTTTATCTATTCAATCTTTTTTTCCTTTTTCATAATCTGGAAGAAAGAGAAATACCTGTTTGTGGCTTGGACAGAAACCTACTTAACGCTGCCACCCATCCTGTTAGGCTTTTGAGTTTTTTAAGAGTGGATGGGGACTTTAAATCTAATATAACCTTGATCTTCTGTGGATTGACTCCAATACCTCATTCGCTAACCATATATCTCAAGAACTTCTCAACCTAAACTCTAAAGGCGCATTTCTTAGGGTTCAGTTTCATATTATACCTTTTTAGATAAGAGAAAGTTTTTTTTAAATGTTTGGAATGGTCTTGGGCTTTTAAGGATTTGGTGATCATGTCATCTACGTATACTTCTATGATTTTTTTCGATTAGTGGTTTTAAGACCCGATTGACTAACCTTTGGAAAGTTGCCCCCATATTCTTTAGCTCGAAGGGCATCACTTTATGGCAATACAACCTTTGGTCGGTAATGAATGCGGTATTCTCTTGATCTGGCTCATGCATTCTAATCTGATTATATCTTGAAAACACATCCATGAAATTTAGTAGCTCGTGTCCTGCCGTCGAATCTACCAACTGGTCAATTATGGGAAGTGGAAAACTATCTTTGGGACAAGCTTTATTTAAATCCATGAACTTCATGCACATTCTCCACTTCTCATTGGATTTCTTGACCATCACCACATTTGACACTCATTCTAGGTAAATCACTTCTTTTATAAACTTGACCTTCATCAATTTATCTACTTCGGTGTGTATTGCTTCTATTCTCTTTGCATTAAACGGTTTTCTTTTTTACTTCACCAGTTTGCACTAAGGGAAATGACCTAAGAATCAATCCCTGACATGTCTTTATATGTCTATGCAAATACATTTATGTGCTAACTTAGAATGTCTTTTAGTCTTGTTTTTAGCACCTTAGGGAGATAAGTGCCAATCTTGACCGTTTTTTGAGAAGTTCTCTAGTCTAGAGTGACAAACTCAAACTCCTCTACTGGCTCCAATGCTCATGATTTATCATCCAACTCGATTTCCTGGTTAAGCTACTTCGTAACCGATTCACCCTGTAAGTCCCTGTTACTTGCTTCTAGAACTTCATTCTAGGAATGTTTTAACAAACAATACAAATTTTTGGAGGAGGCTGCAAAACACGATCGAGCTTACTTTTAACTTCTTTTAATGATTTTGATCCTTTCTCCTGCTCGAAATTTTAGATTCAAATAGTAGACACTCTCTATCGCCTTTGTGGTCTTGAAGAAAGGTCTTACAAGGATCATAGTGTAAGGCATTCTGAGATCAACCACTTGGAATTTCACTATAATGTTTTTCTGATTTAGCCTTTCTCTCATGGTGATAGGTAATTGTACTACCTCTAGTGGGTAAATACATGACTCTCCGAAGTCACGAAGGGCAATCTCTGCTAGCCTCAGCTTCAGATCCTCAATTCCCAAAGATTCTAAAGTTTCCTTGAAAATGATATCGGTCGAGCTCCTTGTATTCACCAAAATTTGTCTGACCTGAGCTATTCCCACTATTAAGGTTATCACCAAAGCATTATCATGTGGATAGTGGACTCCTATTTCATCCTCATCTGTAAACATGATGGGGATCGAGGTGATTTTTGGTTTCTTCTCAGCTTTGACATTTATAATGTTAACATCTGACACAAAACTTGATAGCTAATATTTCGAATTCTTTTTTGGTATGTTTGAATTTCCTGCTAATGTCGTCACTATAGCTCACTCCTTATATCTTCTTTCATGCTCGTCTTCTCAATCTGAGGTTCTAAACTCCTCTTCATTACTTGTCACGAAATCTGGTAGGTAATTTTTTTGGATCAGGATTTCAACTTGATTCCTGAGATCGAAACATTCATCTGTTAGGTGCCTAGTGCTTTGTCACAACTCACAAAATTTATCTTTGGCATTTCCACTTGGCTTGGTCTTTATATGACTAGGTTTCATCAATATGATTCCTCATTTTTTGATCTCCTACCAGACTTAAGAGAGTGAGGCCTTCAGAGGGGTGAAAACATGATTTCCTTGAACGTGAGTTACTCTTTCGCCTCGTCTCTTCTCAACAAGTGGTATCTTGTCGGAGGAAATTCGTCTCTTCCACTTAAATTTATATTCTGCTCACAGACCTGTTTACCCTTTCTTTTGAAATCTCAAAGGTCTCTCTTGTCCCTATGTTTTTTTTTCTCAGATATGTTATGAGATTTTGTGTTTCACTGCGGGATCGTGATTCAAAAGCATTTTCTTCCCTCAATTTAAAAGAGATCTCATTTAACTGCTTTTTCCGAGCTATTTCATAAGTAGTAACAAATGGCTTTCGCACAGAATACCATCCTTTATCTACTCATAAGCCTTTCTGAGACCTTCTAAAGCTAAGGAGTGATGATAAGCCTCTAACTCCATCACTTTGTCATGGTATATTTTGACGAAGTTTCTGAGGCTTTCACCCTCTCATTGCTTCATGAGTAATAATGAACTTAGAGTTTTGAAGCTAACAGTCGCCCCCTAAACTAGTTCTTGAACACTTCATATAATTGCTCAAAACTACAGATGCTACAAGGGGTTAAGCTAGTGAACCACTTCCTTGCATGTCCCTCCAAAGTCAATAGGAATAAATGACACATCTACGACTCATTCAACCCTTGAATCAACATCATCTCTTTGAAAATATTCAAATGTAGGGACGGGTCAGTTTTCCCTTGAAAGAGTTGATTTGCGGCATCTTGAACTTCTTAGGAAGAATAAGATTCAAGATCTTTTGCGAAAAAGGGGATTTGTAATATAATCTCATTTTAGACGCAGGCTCATGATCCTTTCTTTGCCCTCTTCTCTTTCAGTCCTTCAACTTTTTAACCAACTTTCTGACATAAGCCTCAAGATTGTCAACCATATCATTATTATTTTTGGACTTCTTTCTTCTAGGCGGGCTTCGCAGAGAGCTCTCTCTTAGCCATTTTTGATTGAAAAACGTCCTCATATCTTTCGGATTGAGTCATCTGGCGAATATTCGAATGCTAGCTCAGGTTTATTAGTAAGCTTGAAGGCAGCCTCTTCACCTCATAGTTCCTTTAGTGGATAATCTGCAAGCTTTCCTTTTCCTTTCTTTACGACAGTGTATCTTCTTTAGCTGTGTTTTGTCGGAACTTAGTTTCGTGGTTCACCTTAGGTAAAGCGTTTAGAATATTGCTCTCCATGGCTTTAGCTGACGTAAGTGTCTTTATCCCTTGAGAATTGGCTTGAAACATCTTTTTCATCCTAGCCATTTCCTTAACCAATGCTTGAATCTGCCTGTTATTCTTTGCATACTGCTTTTCGTTGTCGGCCAGCTTTTTGGTCAACCAAAGAGTTTCTGTGATCCCTTGGTTAGAGGGGAATTGGTGTGGGGATGAAACTTCCGAATCATAGTTTACGCTCTTCAACGGTGGTGATTGATTATTGACATCCTGATTAATCACTGCAATCTCCTCAAGAGTATTACCGTGCAGATTTTCCCTTATCGCCGCTTGGTTCTTGGTTACATATGTTCTTGAAGTGGCCATATTCTTTTTCTTTATCGGTGGTTTCTGACTTTTTGTTCAGAATTTCCCATAGACTGTCAAGCCCCATGTAAGTCCTAAATTGTTATAACTGTTAAGAATCCTTATATGCACAAAATTAAACATATTACAATTTTTAATTACCCAACTACATTATAAAATTACATGTACTCAAAAATTTCCTCTACGCCTAACAATTTGTGTCTGCCCCCTCTTTCCCTTTTATGTGTTATTCTCTGGAAAATAAAATTTTTATAATAATGAGTGACATACAATCTTAGTAGGTAAATCATGCAGGTTTTTCTAATGTCGATGTAATACAGAACATATTTCTTTTCTTTTAAAAGCAATAATATTTGCACAAATAGATCAATAAATTTTCAAACTATCAATTAACATAGGAATTCGTTCATATTTCAAACATTTTCAAAATGGCTCAATCAGTTAGTGTCATTTACACCCACGGTGACTCGGATCTAGAACGTGATCACATATTCCACTTAAAACAGACATTCTTTTCATTTCGAACATAACAAAAATGTGTAGAGCATGTTAAACAGAATTTTGAATAGCACACAATTCCTGCTGTTGACACGAGACCCGGCCAAGTCAGAATAAACATTAACTACTGACTAGAGCCATAAAATTATTTTCATTCAAAAACATTCACATATCGACATTATTTTCAATGACCATTTCATGAATTTGATAATAGCATATAAAACATTCAAAATCCTTAATTTTCATATTATTTCAAACACAAGCTTAGATATCATATTATTTTAAAAGCAATAAAAATATATTGTACAATTTACTTACTACAAAGGGAGGGTAACCACTTCTACTAACGATCCTTCCACCTAATTTGGTCATTCTCTTAGATTTTTCATAGCATAATACCACAAATATATAAATCATGTCTTTTACTATTCAATAATTAACTTAAAAGTTTTAAATGCAATATTTGTGGAGTTTGTATCTATGATTCCTTAGTTTAACACATATAACTTTGTGAAGCAAATTATCTAAGGTCATTTACCTGATTTTCCACAATTAATTCTCATAACTTACTTATTTTATTTCACATTTTCTACTATCCCAAATTTACACATTTTCAACTAAGCAAACAAATACGGTTTTGTTCTAAATACTATTTATGTCGGGTACTGTAGCGAAAGTACTATTTACACTAGATTACTATAGCAAATAGTTACTGTTTAGATCAAAAACACTCTAGCACAAATATTCAAATTTCTTCCAATCAACACTTCAATCAATGTAAAATCACTCTAATATTATCTTTTCTACTCTAATTTAATACAATCTAATATTTTTTTAAATGTAAAATTAAGTGTAAATTTTTTATGTGAATAGTATCTTGAATTCAATTTATACTCAAAATCTAAAAATTAAGCTTCTAACGTGTTAGAAAACTTATCGATAACTAAAATTTGAAAGAAATCAATCGAATTCGAAGTCGTTTGGACGAAAATTGAGAGATAAACGAAGAAATGGGGTTTCGGTGGTTTATTGGGCAATGGGCAACGAAAGAATAATGAATACAGGTTGGAGAAGAAAGAAGAGGCAAATTGTTTTATTTTGACACGTAAAATTTTAATTAGACCATTATTTTTTCAAAAAATTATAAAAGTAGCCTAAAACTTTAAAAAATTTTGTTTTAATCCCAATTAAAAGTCTAAAATTAATACAAGTACTATTTCCTTCATCCAAATTCACTCATAAACTAACTTTATGAAATTAATTTTGGGCCTAAATAAATTTTTAGAATTCACCTAAAAATTTTAAATTATATTAAATTTTAATTTAAACAAATAATATCAAATTATTCGATTAAATTTCCTAAATACTGTAGATACTACAATTACAAAATTTTAAAATTGTGGACATTACACCCCGACTCTGGGGTCCACCTGTGACAATCATCACTGACCCTTCTAATATATTTTCTATGCCTAGAATGTATCAAGAGAGCTTGTAAAACTTACCTGTAAACCTTTAAAATCCTTAAAAAACAGTTTATATATATAATTATCATCCATGAGATCATTAACATGAAAGAATTGATCTCCGTAATTAATTCATTTACAACATGTTCTATTAATATAAAGATAAATTTATAAATTCTTTACATATGGGTCAAATAAAATAATAAATTCTTACATAAACATTTAGTTTACAATACTTTACATATATTTAAGAAAATACATATCCAGTAGATTTAAATCATACATGTGAGTCAAGATAGAAAAAAACCTACCAGAGTGTCATTTTTTCTTTACTGCTACCACAAGCCTAATGAGTACTAAGGTTGCTAATTTGAAAGCTGTAATTGTGAGGAGTGAGTATACAACTATACTCAGTGAGTAAACACATACATACATATATATACATACATGCACATGCATTTCCAAATTTAGATATTAGAATTTTATTTATATCATGCTCAAAATACACACACACACACACACACACACATATATATATGCATTTTCATATATAACAAATAACTGTAAAACATATTAGAAGTCTGTATTTAATTTAAACCACTAAACTAGGCTGGTCATACTTATTTAACCGTTACCTTAGCCGAAGTAACGTCGAAATCCATCAGTGAACCTATTTATGTATAAAATCGTATGCAATGCTTTCTTATAAAATAACAAATCATTTATTTTTTGCAAAACATGCACTTATATAACACTGCCCGCCTCACTGATATTGACCCCAAGTAGTCACTTAGTGATAAAGTAATTGCCCTCGTTAGATCTGTCAAATTTATGAGATCTCTATCAAGTTGCCAAGACTTTCCATAGGGTCTTTATAACGACACATGCTTGTTTGGCACACAATGAGCTTGCTTAGGCTTTCTTCCCTTATACTAGCCCACTGCGGCTTCACTCACTTATGTAGCTTCTCAATAGATCCATCCATAGGCTACCTCTTTGTATATATAGTAAATAATAGACCTAATGGCCATATAACTGGCCCACCAGCCACGCACAATTATCCAGCCTTACTAGCTTCATCACTAATATATATGTATTAAAACAATTTATTTTTAAAACAATGATGTTCTCATATAAATCAAAACTTAGCCTCTCCAGCCATAATATTTTCAAACAACATTCAAAAAATATATAATCCAAATTCGACCTCCCCGACCATTACATTCATGTATATATAAAAAAAAAAAACTTTAACAACAGACTACATTATATAAACCATCCCAATATCAATTTAAAGTATATGGAAAACATTCGTTTCAAGTTCTATTTTAACACTTCAAAATACTTGTTTAACACACAAATGTATATATAAATATCACATGTATTTTATTTATATAATTGTGTATGTATAAATTTACTTACTACGATGAGAGGTTAGTCACTCCTACTACGTGTCCTCGCGTTTATTCGGTATTTCACTTGGAGTTTCGGAACCTAGTATCATACATACATATTTTTAATAAATTTTACATCCTCAAATAATTATACTTATATGCACAAAATAGAATGTTGGTGGAAAATGTGACTAAATGTTTATAGTTGATACATGACACTTCACGAGACTTAACTAACGGGCTATTTATCTGATTTCTAGCAAATAAAATTCCATGACCATTATCAATTCAAATTTCGCATTTCCAAACCAAATTTTTAACATTTACTCAATTGCTAAAATCCACCTCTAGCCAATAACCAATACATATAAAATCACTATATACTTCTAATTATCCCCATTTATCACACAAAGCTAAATTTCTACACGAATTCAATATAAATTTTCGCGTGAACAGTAACCATAGGTTTCGATATGTTCAAAATCATACAAATTCAATTTATAATGGTTTATCAGGTTTACCTTTAGCTTGTAGTAGTTCGTAGAACCTCTAATCATCAATTAATTGAAAAACCCCTAATTGTTCCCGAAACCCTAATTTTCTTTCATGCTCTTTCTTACATTTTTCAGTCTAAATGTAACACCAAATTGTAGAGGAGAAGATAGGAAATCGTATAAGAACTGCAATTAAAAGAAAATCTAAGAGTTTTGCTAGGATTTGTAAGGAAATCTAAGAGAGAGCAAGAGAGAGGGAGTGTGTTTAGAGAGAGAGAAATACGCAAATAAAGACCTACCAAAATAGGTTTCCCCCTTTTGGGTTTATATATATGTAGGTGAAATGACTGAGTTACTCTTTATAAGTTTTGAAATTTCCAAATTACCTTTCAAAATTTCGCCTAAATTCATGTTTTGTCAACCCAAAATATGGATATTTTTTCTTAAAGTATCTACACTTTCATAGAAGGATCGATACTTTTAAAGGCAGTAAGTTCAAAAATGTGATATGGGCAAAAGTGTCGATACTTTTGCCTAAAGTGTCGACATTTTTTGGTGAAAGTGTCGACACTTTCATTGAGAAGGTCGATATTTGGAAAGATGAATTGTTCAAATTATTTTCGACTAAAAGTGTCAATACTTCCTACTCAAGTATCGACACTTTTACCAAAAGTGTCGATACTTCCTACTTAAATATCGAAACTTTTACCAAAAGTGTCGATACATTTATCCAAAGTATCAATACTTTCTTAAAGTTGGATTCTGGAACTTTACTAGACCCCTAGTGTCGGTACTTCTTCCTCAATGTATCGACCTTTTTGGAACTTCATCCTGGACCCCTGCAAGAGCGTTGCCCATTGATTTCGTTTGCTAACCAGCTAGCTAGATCGCCGAATGTGTTAGCGTAGGTTTATTATGAAATCCTTCTTATGCTAAATTTCAAATCATAACTTTAAGTTCATTATATTCATATTATTAAACTCGACTTAAATTTTGCTAAGTCTTGATAATGTGTTAATTAACCATGTACTATACATATATGAGAATGAAAGTCATAAAATAACTATTTTATCCATATGTTTAGAGAGCAGGGTTTAACATAGACAACACCAGATGTTGATGCAGCAAAAATATTTTTTTGGACTCTATGTACCAACAATGATTTTCTTCTTCCTATTTGACTGATAGTTTAACCTGCGATCACAATTGGAAGCTAACGGAGTAAAAAGTCAATTGTTCAGCAAAAACCCTCCAATAATTAAGTTAGGTTTTTTTTTTTTTTTGTAATGAGAGAGAAAAAGAATTAAGGAGAATATGTGTTTGTGATCCCAGAGTTTCATTATTCGTACTTGACTGCCATTGCCCTCCTTTTATAGATGTTTGTGTCTCTACAATTTAGTAGAATTCTATAAAATCTAAAAACAGATATCTCGTTATATGAGAATCACGAAGATTCTATTAAATAAGCATCAACTTCCATATTTTGTAGGATTCCATGCCTTTTTTACTTTGAGTATGTTTACTAGGCTTAGAATTTTTATTATATAAAGAGTTTTACTTGTTAAGAATCTTTATTATAAAATAATCGGGGAAGAACTTGGGAAGGAAACGAATCATCCATAGAAACGTAGCTATAGTGAGATCTCAAAATCTATTACATGAGGCTTCTTTGCATACTTGAGATGAGCCTAGGAGTTGCATGACTAAGATCTTTATCAATCGTATTCGAAACCTTCACAAAATGACCTTTGAATAAGGTTCCGAGCAAAGGCCTTAAAAGCGACCTAAAAGATCTCAGCTTTCTCTACTCTTGAAGTCCTTGTCATCCTTTGAATAATTCTTTTTGGGTTTACCTTAGGTCTTAGGATATCATTTACCTTTATATGAAATTTTATTCTAGGTCTGTGACTTGTTAGGCTTTACGTATATTCTAGACTATATACACAACAGATATAAAAACTAATTAAATCAATAACGATAAAAATAAGTGACATTTACAAATAGAAAAATTAATTAAGAAATTAAGAAATACATTATTTTTTTAAAATAATATTTATTGATAATAATTAATTAATTAATTGTTTTTAATTTAGACAAAGTTACAAATAAATTAAGGTAGAATTCTTTGAAGTTTTAACAATTTTAGAGGAAATTTTAAGATAATTTATAGAATTTCAAAGTATATTGTATCAAGCGAAGGAATGATTGACCTTATATATATTTTCCATCAAAATATGAGAGTAATTGACGTGGAAATTATGGATAATATTGGTATAATGCATTAAAAATAGTCAAGGAAAATGACTAATAACAAAAATAATGTTAGGAAGAAATTGAGTATGATATTTGATTGTACGCTCATGATTATGCAAAATGATTGGTGGTTCAAATGTTAACACATTCAATATTTTTTATTTTATCAAAATAGATAAATAAATATTATTACTTTATTATTTATTATTGTTAGTAGTATTATTATATTTTGATTTCTTACTTTGTCAAATTAAAGACAAAGTAAACTACTACAAGAATGATTGACTGTTATATCTCTAGCTAAGATCAGTCGCAACAATGATATTGATACTTTTTCATGTAGAAAATCTTCATTAAAAATAATTTTCAAACTATTTATAATACAATCGACCACCAATATATATATATATATATATATATATAAAGATTGTTGTCTTAGATAATAACAAGTTCAATTTATCATTTTTTTTCTTTATAAATAATGTAAGGATTATATTAATTTAAAACATGTATATGCTATAGTCAAGAGATTTTCATTTGTCATAAATTGATAATTATTATTAATTTAAAATATTTATATATTAAATAATAATTATATATTGATTTTAATAAACTAAAGATAATATTTTATTAAATAAGAAATTGAGGGGAATATTTGCCTCTGGAAGGCATGATATGTGTGAAGAATCTAACGGTGAAAGAAAGGCTGGTGTTTTATTTTTTATTTTTTATTTTTATCCTCCATTTCACATGCTCAATACTCTAATCATATAGCATATCAATAATTATAAAAATATAATTAAAATCTTAGTATAATCTTGCCACCTCATATGACATAGAATCGTGCTGACGTGGAAAAAGAGGACGATAATTTTTTTTTTTTTAAATTAATTAAGGGACAAGGGCAAATTGATAAATGAATTGTGACATTAGAAAATTTAAAATGGAAAAACATCCCAATTTCGTTGCTCGCATAAACATTTTACATATCACTTGCCCGGAGAACCGCCATCGCCAAGATCTCTCTCTGTTTCGTTCATCTTATTAGGAAATCCCGAAAAAACCAGGCTCATACAATTAGCGAGAAACTGAGTTTAAATTTCGTTGATTTTGCGGGGTTAGAATTTTAGTTTTATTTATAAATGAAATGAACAGAAGCAACACTGAGAAGTTCAAAATCTTCGACTCAGTTCCTGCGTAGAAGTTAAACAAGCATAAAGGAGGGAGCGTGAAATCATTGTTCATGGCAAAGCGCGTCTACGAAGTTTGGAAAGGCAGTAATGTAAGAGGGCTATACTATTTTTGTTTCTTTTTTTTTTTTTTTTGAATTTTATTTGGTTTTTACTTCGAATGTAACGTTTTTCTTCTGGATTTGGATTAGATTTGTCTGCTTTTGTGATGAAATTAGTGGGTTTTGGTTGGTTTACTGTGTTGTTCGGTGTGTGGTTTGAATTGGGTTCGAATTAGGTTTTCTCATTGAAGGTAAATTTATGAGCGAATACTGGTGAGAGTTTAAGTTTCTGAGAAAATGGAGGAACAGGAATGGTAATTTTGAAGGTTCTTGGTTGCCTTCACTGGTTGGTTGTTTTGTATTTCAAGCAATGGCGATGAAACATTTAAGAGCTAGTTTATTTTTTTTTTATTTTTTTTTTCCGTTTCACATCAACAAACTAATTACTGAAAGAAAAGTTACTCCTTAGTTTCTGCTGTGGTATCAAGAAGAAAAGATTATTGACAAGTTAGTGTGTTGTCTAATTTAAGATCAGTTGTATTACTATGATAACTAGGAGATTAGTTTAAATGGATAATTTTGAAAGCTGCAGTGCAAGTATCTTGCTTAAAAGGTTTTTTTTCTGAAATCTCAAATATCGTGAGGCTTGCAGGGTCAATCTTGTGGCATTTGTTAATAATGCTGGCGATGCAATCGTCACAGATTAACCAGAAAGGTTATCTCTTTTATTATTTTTAGGTGCTAAAATGAATGTACAGGATAAAAATTAGGATAGGGATGAATATGAACTTCTGGACTGCAAATGAATGACTGGCATTAAAGGTTGGGATGTGGGTTATTATGTTGAGGTTAGAATTGAATCTCAGTTGTAGTGGGGTGAGGAATTTGGCGGGGTTTTGTTCTTGGCGGAGGGCATGACAGTAGTGTGGTAGTATCGAAGGCTGAATCTCAGTTGTAGTGCAGTGAGGATTTTAGATGCATGTGGTGTTGTTGGTTCAATTGTGAGGTGCTTGTTAAAATGCTTTGTGCTGCATAAATTTTCCAAAATGGTTGTTTTCTAAAATTTGAATTCGAAAACTTAGAAGAGGATAATGTTAATTTTTTACCAAGAAAAAGAAAATAGGACGAATTTATCGAGGATATGGGTGGAATCCAACTTTTGGCCTGAAAGTGAATGGTAGTTGCATATAGGGTTGGGTGGTGGGTTAGTATGTTGAACTCAAAATTTCTAGCTGTAGCGCTGTAATGATTTTAATGGAGGTGCTGTGATGAGATAGTGATACTGATGGATGCATGGTTGGTATGTGTAGGGGAAGTGGAAGTAGTTTTGAAGCTTGATGTTGGGATGATGTTACCACCATATCAATTACATTTTTTTATTTTTCTGTTTATAGTTTCAAGAAATGATTGTGATATTTGGGCCCTTTTGAAAGTCAATTTTGCATCATAATGAAGAATTTTTTATTCATTGTTTCTAGGATACTGAACTGGACCTTAGACTTTTCTTTTTGAACTTTAAAATTTCAAGAAATCATGATTCGTGATGAATGAATCAAACTTTAATTTCAAGTAACTGCTTTAAACTTCATGTTATACAAATTTTCTTATGATATCTTGTAATTATTCTTTATGATTGACATATTGTCTTCTTGAGGTTTATGCCCTATTGCATCAGGCAAAAATTATGTTCTTTAAAATGAACAATAAGAATGATTTTTGTTCATAGATTGAAATATTATAAAAAACAGTTAATAAGGCTGTTTGGATGTGATTGCTTTGGCATTTTTTGGTTTGTTTTGATGTGTAAAGAGTACGATGTGATTACTATTTGTTCTATTTCTAATTAGTTGAAGATCAGCTTGGCCCCCTTGAAAAAAAACCAAGAAAGGAAAAGAAATGATGGGGGTGTCCTTTTTCCATTGTCATTCCTAGTATTGTAAACAGTTTTCATTTCTACTCCATGAAGCTTGGAATCTTAGGTTCTATTGAGCTTGATTTACAGTAAAAGGAATCTCAGTGTGGGGTGTGACTGACAGGAAGAGAATATATCATTTGACTCATTTTGATGTCTTTTCCTTGTCTGGGGTGTGCACTTGATGCTTAAGAAAATGTCCTTAATGAGAAAAGTGTCACTCAAAAGTTCTAAATGAAGTCCTTTTGGGGTGTGATTAGAATTTAAATTTGCGGGCAACTAGATGTCAAAATATTGGTATGACAACTTCTGAGGACCTGTGAATATGAAGCAGAAGTATTTTTCAGTTGATTAATGACATAGTCTTAGCAAGTCGCTAATGTTTGAGTAGTCTTAGCAAGTCGCTAATGTTTGAGATCTCTAAATCGTTGTCATGGAGCTGCTCTGATGAATGGCTGTTTATAATTTGAAAATTAGTATCTTAGAAGTCCTAGTGGTGCAATTGTAATTAATTAAGTGAATTCTAGTATTAATAAAGATGGTATGTGGGGCTCTTCTCTATTGTTTTACTTGACATAAGCATATTCTTTGTAATACTATGAATTTTATGAAATTTACCATGAGGGGCAAAATTTTTTATATTACACTGCTTGTAGGGTGAACAGATCGTCTTTAGCCTTGTCTATTATCTTTAGAGATTTGATTGTTTGTTGTCTCTTATCATACAACCTTAGATATCTAAGTAGCCTTTACCAAATAACCAATTTAATGTGGGATCTACTGAAGGCTGACATAATTGAATAAGGTTTTATAATTGAATTTCTAGGGTAATGTTAGCGCATAGTCTCCTTTAGCATACTCCTGAGTTGGTGAGCTTAAACATTAGAAATGATATCATATTCTCTGGGGTACTTCTTACCCACCTAGAATTTTGAAACTGTCATAGATTTGAATATCTTTTTTTTATGATATTTTTAAAAAGGAGAGGGGCAAACTTTTAATTACGGGATGATATAATGAATTCCATTGGACTAATGAAGAAAAGCAAGAAGAGATGTGTATATTATTCTATTGTCCATTGGCATGCAGTTGACATCCCAACTTATAGCTATATGAGAGCATGTGAATCTGATTTGAACATGAACGTGGTTTAAAACTCTAACAAGCCGCTGACTGCTGCCTTCCCAATTTTCAACTTAATATTGCTACTGTATTATCTTTGATGAGGTCCCTTCACATTAGATGCTCCCTTGTCTTATTCTATGAGTGCTAGAACCTTTGTTTTGAAACAGAGCATGCTGCCTTGTAAAACATAATTTAGGCTTCTTTCATCAACTTTCATAGTTCTGCAAAACTATCTTTACATGTTCTTTTTCCAATGAAAGTTAATTTATCTTCAAGGGATTCCAGAGCCAGAAGAATGGATTGGATACTACTATGGATAACATGTCATCTGTAGAAAACATTGGTGAACGGTTTATATTTGATTATACAGAAATAGACACAAATATACATATAATGAGCCTTTTTAAACGTGTATCTAGGCTTCTTGATGCTATGAGCAGACCAATATGAAAAGTCATGCATTACATTGTTCAATGATTTGCAACTTGAATCTCTGATGGGAATAGAAAGATAACATTGTCTGACTGGTGTCAGCCTCAATGGCATGTTTTCATGATATCTGACCGTCATTAGCTGATGCCATAAAGATATTTTGCTATTGTCTAGTTACCCTGTCTACTTGAATGCAGAAGAGCACAAGTAACAACAGGGATATGTTTTCAGAAGTAAGAGCAGGATGGATTACTTTGGAATTATGTTTTCTTGTGTACAGTTTTCCAAAGTGATGGTCCCTTACACAAAAACTTTCTACATTCTGCAGCGTACTTTTACAGCCTTTATGCACTTGTCAAGGTGCTCCATTTCTTTTTTGAATGTTCTTGTTTTTTCTACAAATAAGTCAGTGGGATCTTGGTTGACTTAGTATTGATGTAACAAGCACTGCACGGATCCAGAAATTTCTATGAAAACCATGTACACAACATGCATATATTGTTTTTGGTTGTTAGTTATGGTTGCCAAAAGTTAATAGATAATATGCCATCTCATAGTTATATATGGTGATGCTTATTAGTTCGCGAAGACTAATGAATAGCATATTATATCTCTCAGGATTATCTATGTTGATAACTGTAAGGTTTTTATGTCTGTCAACTGCATTGTATGGTGAATGCCAGTACTTTCTGATATAAGGACCGCAATGACAGATCTATTCTCCTTTCAGCTTTCAATTTTTGTCTGAATTTCTTGCTGCATCTTTTCATTTGTAATGACTTATGCTTTGAGTGTTTTTTTTTTTTTTTTTTTTTTTTCCTGTTTTTAATCTGACTTTTTGTCAATCTTTTGCAGAAATTTATCTTTGGTGGAAGGTTGATATTTGGCCCAGATGCTCGGTCATTGCTTGTCACATTATTGCTGATCATCGTTCCAGTTGTTGTCTTTTGTGTATTTGTTGCAAGACACCTTCGACATGAGTTTTCACCACATAATGCAGGATATACAATTATGGTCTTAGCAATTGTTTTTACTATCTATGTTAGTCCCCTTTATCCTTGGGTACTTGTGCTTCATTTTACTCTTTGAGTGTTATATAACATTCTGTGGTCAAGTATGTTTACGTGTGGATAGATGACCATGTACATCTATTGTTGTTGACTAGTGTTTGATAATTTTTAAGGGCTGCACTCTGATATAGTGGCAGAGTTGGCATGCCGATCTTATTTTGTTGGATTATGGGTTGACTGTATATATGACATGTGATTGAAGTTATTTTAGACATTTGTGCATGTTAATATTCTGCGCTTAAAATAATGTGGTGCATTTTGATGATCCAAAGTCATGATAATCCTAATATGTTGGGATTGTTTGTACTTCTAGTTGGAGTATGGGGCTGGATACCTTGAGCTGGACTTCTATCAGCTACTAACGGTTGAAATTTGCCTAAATTAAGTCCTTAAATCTGATTTTTTAGATCAAGATGCCCCAATTCATTATTATTCATTATTCAGTTCCTTGTCTAGTGAACCCATTTTATAGGATGGGACCTATTTTTATTTTTATTTTTTTATAATTATTCTTTTATAATTTTCATTTTTACCATAGTTTTATCTGTTTTAAGTCCATTGTTGATTTCAATAGGTTTTGGGTCTTCTTTTTCTCACATCAGCACGAGACCCTGGTATTATTCCACGTAATTCACATCCACCAGAGGAAGAATTTCGATATGATTCTTCTGTGTCACTTGATGTTGGGGGAAGACAAACACCCAGCCTTCAGTTCCCTCGGACTAAAGAAGTTATGGTCAATGGCATTCCTGTACGGGTGAAGTACTGTGACACTTGCATGCTTTATCGTCCTCCACGCTGCTCGCATTGTTCCATTTGCAACAATTGTGTGGAGCGCTTTGATCACCATTGCCCTTGGGTGGGCCAATGCATTGGACTGGTATGCTGTTATACAAGCAAATAAGATTGCATTTACAACTTGTACATTCTTCTAGACATTATATTGGTACTTGTTTGTTTCCCTTTTTTTTTTTTGATAGGAAACAAAGAAACTTATTTTAAAAGATGTACAAAGATGTGAACAAGAAGTCCCCCAAGAAAAGCCTCTAAAGATTACAAAAAATCTATACAATTAAAATAATCAGCTGTCCAAAGCAAAAGTATAGGATCTATTGGACTTGGAGAACCCAAAACAAGAGAAACAATACCAGAATTCTCAAAATTAACCCAAAACGCCTTCCCAATTTAGATGAATGAAGAAGAAAGAAGAATCTTTAAATTCTTTAGTAACTTGCTTGTTTCCCTTAAGGAAGTGTTGTTTGACGTGAATCTAATTGGTTTATACATTTGCAGCGCAACTACCGTTACTTCTTCATGTTTGTTTCTTCATCAACCCTTCTCTGCATGTATGTGTTCGCAATGTCAGCTATATACATCAAGATTCTGATGGATGATTACCATGGCACAGTCTGGAAGGCAATGAAAGAGTCTCCTGCATCTGTCATACTAATGGCCTATTGTTTCATTTCCCTGTGGTTTGTTGGTGGACTCACTGGCTTCCATTTGTATCTTATTGGCACAAATCAGGTCAGGCGATTTCTCTTGTTTTCATTTCTTTTGGCTGTAACATTAGATCATTTTTGGTTAACTAGTTAGCTATTGTCATTGCCAAGTATGACGAACTTTATTTACACTTGATCTGTGGCAAAATTATTTACAGCAGCATTCAGCTCCAGGTCTACTAAAATGGTACAGAATGCATTTCAGCAACGAAAATAGATGACCTTTATTGTTATTTTTTACCAAACGATCTTGCTCTTAAGTGATTTACCTGTTTGATCTTTACTGAATTCGTAGGATTGGTTTAATTTAAAATATAGATATAATTATTTGTTATTAAAAATAAGGATTGCTGGAAATCTTTTTTGTTTTTAATAAAACTAAGAAATTTGTATAAATAATGAAAGAGAAAGGTGATGTGGGCCAGAGATTCATCACCCTGAAAAAAAAAAAAAAGTACAGGCAAAAGACCCTATCGAGGGGAAGCTATACTAAAACAGTAATCTCTTCCTTTTTTTTTTGTTTTATCACTGAATTATGCCATAGAAGCTTGAACTAGCAATTTTAAAAACCTAGTTCTGATTGCAAACTGCCCCTTTTAATTACATGATGTGTCAGCTGTGATTGTGAAAGGTGGAAAAAATAAATTAATAAAGAGAAGATTTCATCAATGTCATGACTTTGATACCAGTAGAGGTTGGGGTCTGGGACTGGGGTCTTAGTAGTGGGGAGAAAGCAAAAGAAGACATTGATTAGTTTGCTGTTGTTTCTGAGTGCTCTAAGTTTGAAACATTGGCTTTTAAGTATGTCATGGCCAGAAAATATTGCTTGGTGTGTAGTAGCAAATATTCTCAACACCTTGTAGTGTCAAAGATTAAAAGTCTTTTCTTTCCTGAAATAATTTATTCACTAATATTGTCAGTATCTTCCTTGGTGTAGCAGAACTAATTTGCTCCATGTTTTCCAGACTACATATGAAAATTTCCGCTACAGGGCTGACAACAGGATCAATGTTTATCACCGGGGTTGCGGGAATAATTTTCTCGAAGTATTTTGGACGAAGGTAAAACCCTCAAGGAACAACTTCCGGGCTTTTGTTCAGGAGGAGGTACCAAGGCCGCCTTTACCCCGTACTCCTGAAGCAGAAGATTTGAGTGGAGATCCACGTTCAAAGGTTGAAGATGATCTAGAGATTGGTGAAGATCTATTGAAGATCTCCCAACGTCGTAACATTGAAGAAATTGATGAGGACATTCGGAGCAGAGGGAGCAATTGTCCTTCCCAGAATACCACAGAGGTAGACTCTGTTTTGGGTTCAGATAATAGAGCTCCAACCATTCGATCAGACGCTAGGCACTCAAGTTGGGGAAGGAGAAGTGGGAGCTGGGAAATTTCTCCAGAGGTACTTGCCAACTCCAGCGTCACTGAAAGCCGAGGCTACAGCAATTCAAAGGAAGGACCTAAATGATGGAGTATTTAACTTGATCTTTAGCTGGGCGTTACATTAATGGCGCATGTCTTTCGCTGGTTTTCCTGGTTTTCCAAAGTAAGTTGCCAGTGATGAAAATTTTACGGTTACCCCACCCATGGGGAGTCAAATTTACTCCCCTGCTAGGCAGAAAAGCTTGTATTACTTTTTCATTTTGTGGGAATTCTAGCTCCTCCTGTTTTTATCTTGGGAAGCAGTCAGTAGGGATGTGTGTTTATAATTGTTTGAAACGGTGAAAGGGGAAAAGTGATTTTGCCATTTGATTCTTTTCCTCTCCTGACATTGTTAATAACATTTTGCTACCTTGTATTTGATATCAGTTGCTGGTTTTATTCTGTGTAAATAACTTGAGACCGGGAATTTCTGCATTTTGTGGTCGCAGTGGTCAATATAAATT
Source organism: Cedrela odorata (assembly GCA_035584115.1). NCBI lineage: Eukaryota > Viridiplantae > Streptophyta > Magnoliopsida > Sapindales > Meliaceae > Cedrela > Cedrela odorata. The sequence continues at coordinate 26,089 of JAXCLQ010015053.1, forward strand.
CTGTTAACATCTCTGCTGTTTGTTTTGAACTCTTAATCTATCTATTTTCTAATAAAAGTCTGACTGATATTAGCGTTCTTTTTGTTTTTGCAATGCACAACACTGTATTTTTATTTGTAAAATGCAGGAAATATGTTATTGGATTTGGGACCAGAATTCCCGTAACGTTACTGAAACAACAGGTTTTGGTGATGACATATAACGTTATACTAAGTTTTATTATCAACTAATGCTCTTGGTTCATAGGTGGCTTGGCTTCTCTTTGAAGGACTGAACCTCAGATCAATACCTATAAGTGGCCAGAATGCACAACAGGAAGCTGTCTCAAAATCGAATACACAGGAAGCCGTCTCAAAATCAATCAAATTAATTAATATATTCAAAATATTAACTATGCTTGATATCTGGTAGAAATGTTTTACAGAATGAAATTTCAATAACTTTATTTGCTAATTATCATAAAATAGTTAATAGTTTGGATACATAAATTTATATAATTAATCTAAGTTGTTAAAGAAAAAAATGAAATATAATTGTATTTTTTTTAAATTAAAAAACATCTTAATTTTAACGTTGTCAAAGACAACAAGTATTATGTTTGTTTCTAAAAACATAAAAAATGAAAATAGTGAATGTATAACAAAAGTAGGATTTTCTTATTTTTAAAATATGAATTTCAAAAAAAAAAAAAATTCATTTTTATTTTTATTTAACAAAAACACCAATTCAAAATACAATTATTGAGTATAGTCTAGTATGCATGAGACTCAAAAGATTGAAGGCTCGGAACAGCCCCGCAAGAAGAGATGGACCGTGTTCCGAGACTAAATACTATCCAAGGAGAGCTATCCAAATAGTAAGAAACGTAGGCTTCCTTGAAAGTTAAGATTTGATAAAAGAAAATGAGGTCTCGGGTTAACATTGCAGACTAATAAAAAGGTCTCAGTTATAGTTCAGCTACATTTCACAAAGCTCTCAGCTACGGCTTGTGAAGACTTTGCATACGTGGCGCTTATTCAAGGAAAACAATCCAGGGGATGACAAGGACTTTAGGAGTAGTCGGAGTCGAGACCTCTTAAAATTATATCAGGAGTCTCGGGTTAAATCTTATCCCTAAATCACATCCCAAAGATCTTAGTCATAACTTAAGAAGGTTTCAACCACAGCTTATATAGATGTTTCGTATGCGTAATACCTCAGCTCATCTCTGAGGGATGAAGGGAGTCTTAAATAAGGACTCCTGACACCTATCAATAGTTACATATTAGTGAATTGTTCATATCTTCCCCATACATTCCTAGATTATTCTGTAATAAAGATTCTCACTAGATAAAGCTTTTTATATAATAAGAATCCTAATGATACAATCCTACAAAATTCGAAAGCCGATGCTTAACCTATGGAATCTTTGTGATTCTCGCATAGTGAGATATTAGTTATTAGATTTCGTAGGATTCTACTATAATAAGGGAATCAGAACATCTATAAAAAGGTAATGATAACAACCAAGTAATAATAATGAAACTCTAGCATTGAAAGCTCATATTCACTCTTTAATTTTTTCTTTCATAAAAAAGAAACCTTAACTTAAGCATTGAAGGATTTTCGTCGGATAATCAGCTTTTTACCCCTACAGCTTTCGATTGTAGTTGTAGGTTAAGGAAAGTCAAATTGTCTGAGGAAGAAGAAGATTGTTGCTGGTGCAAAGGATTCACAGAAGGGATTTTTGCTGCATCAACATCTGGCACTGTCTGTGGGAAAAATTGAATGAAAAGTCAGAAACGACCGCAAAAGAAAAATATGGCCACTTTGCTAACATACATGATAAAGAATAGGGCAACGATGAGGGGGAACCCGTACGATAATGCCATGGAAGAAAATACGGTCGTTAATCAAGATATCAGCGATCAGCTGCCACTACTGGATGGCATAAACTATGATTCAGAAGCTTCATCGCCACACCAACTCCCCCCTCGCCCTGAAATGGCTGAAACAACTTGGTTGAGCAAGAGTTTGGCTGAGAATGAAAAGCAACATGCTGAAAAGGACAGGTAGATTCAAGCTTTGGTAGAGGAAGTAGCGAGAATGAAGAAGATGCTCCAAGACGATTCCCCAATATTAAAGACGCCTAAACTAGTAGAAGCTGTTGAGAGTAGTGTGTCTGATGTAATGCACGCAACGAACTGCCTAATTGAGCATTGACAGAACACTACTAGGAGAAAATTCACTATCGCGGAGAAGAGGAAGGGAAAGATTTCTCGCTATCCCCTCAAGGGACCGTGAGGTGAGAATGATCTCACCAAGCTTCATGACGAGTCGACACCGATATTTGAATATTTGCTAGATGATTCGGCGATAATTCATAAAAGGGGGCCAAGCAACAACTCAGATAAGAAGGATATGAGAATATTTCTAGATTAGAAACGGCAAAGGGAAGGCTCAATATGGAGTCCATTTCGAAGAATGAGATCTAGAGAAGACAGTGATCAAGTTGAGAACTTGGAGGTCAGTGTTCGAAAGCTGGTCGAGGAGTTGAAGGACCAGAAGAAAAAGGAAAGGCAAAATGAGGGCCAGTTCGCACCAAAGATATAATTTTATTTAAAATCCCCTTTTGTTAAAAAAATATTGGATCTTGTTCTTCCTTGAAAGTTCAAGATACCTCAAATCAACCATTTCACAGGCAAGATCGACCCTTCCCTACATATAGATTTGTTCAGAGAGATGATGTTAATCCAAGGGTTAGACAAATCTCAATGTGTCGTCTGTTTCCATTAACTCTAGAGGGACAGGCGAGAAAATGGTTTATTGGTCTAACCCCTGGCAGTATTGGCAACTTTAGATAGTTGTATGAAGTATTTGTGGATGAGTTCAGAGGGGCTACTATCAACCTCAATACTCCAAGTTCGTTGCTGCTCATGAAACAGGGAGAGAACGAGAGCCTTAAAAGCTTCGTTAAAAGACACCATGACGAGGTTATGGAATTAAGGGCCTGTCACCATTCCTTAGCTCTAGAGGGTTTTAGGAAAGGTTTGCAGGTTAACCGAGGGTGGTACGCAGTACAAAAATCATTCGTGACCACCTATGAAACAGCTCGGAGGAAACTATTAAATGAGATCGAAATAAAGGATTAGATTGCTCTTAAACTTAGAGAAGAAAAGGCCTTTGGGCCACCAACCCTCAACGAGGTGTGAAATTCTAGAGCTGATCCAAGAAGAAGGTGTGATGATAGAAGAGGTTTCTGCGCCTTCAATGGAAAAAGCTGACAAGGTTAAGATCGAGATGGGGGAAGAAACGAACCACCCCCCCTCGCCGAAAGGATATCTCTCGCCAAAAATAGATGACATATGGAGAGTAGCTCATATTCAGGAAAATCAAGCTTCACTTCCTTGAAAGCCTCGCTCTCACAGGTCTGGTAGGAGATTAAAAGACGATGAACTATACTGGTGAAACCCCGCCCCTTGAGGGCCAAACCGGTGGGAGAAGCTAAGAACAAGTTTTGCGAGTTCCACCAAAGCACTAGACACGTGATGGACGAATGTTTTGATCTTAGAAGTCAGGTAAAAATACTGATATGAAATAATTACGCACAAGACATGATATCCAAGAATGAGAATGAATCTAGGGCCTCAGATCGAGAAAACGAACATGAAAGAAGGTAAGAAGATCAGACTATGGTAGTCTCAGGTAGGGTAACATTGGCAAAGAATTTAAACAGATCAAGGAAGAATTATTCTAAATACTCCCTGCCTAATACCTCTTCGGATATCCATATCATGAATGTCCGAGTCGAGAAGAAATAAAAACTCACTTCGGTAACTATTATGTTCACGAACAAAGGTGAAGTGGGAGTTCATTACCCACATGATGATGCATTGGTAGTAGCCTTGATAGTGGGAATGTCCTAGGTCAGCCGAATCTTGGTGGACATAGGGAGTTCGGCTAATATTATCTTCAAGGAAACTTTGGATTCTTTGAAAATTGAAGATTTAAGACTTAGACCTGCCGAGACTGTCCTCTATAGTTTTGGGGAATTATAAATTTACCCCTTGGGAATAGTACAACTACTCATTACCATGGGAGAAAAGCCTTATCAGAAGACTACAATAGTGGAGTTTCAAGTGATCGACCTCAAAATGTCATACACTATGATTCTTAGGAGACCTTTTCTCAGGACCATAAAGGTAATAGAAAGCATACACAATCTAAAATTGAAATTCCATGCAAGAGAGGGAATCGAAATTGTTAAGGGAAACCAAAAAGAGGATTAGTTATACTTTGCCGTTTCTTTTAGAAACTCATACTGCCTATTGAAGCACCCGTGGAGAGAAGTTTTGGAAACTAATGAAGACGACCTGCAGGATAAGCTAATTAGAAGGAGACTTGAGTAGGACGACAAACCATCAACGCTAGAACTTGTAGGAGAATTTGAGTCCATCATTTTGAACCAAGAGTTACCTTAGAGAACGGTTAACATTAATGCCCAACTCTTAAGAGAGCTAAAGTCTAAACTCACAAACATCTTGAGAAAACACATGGATGTGTTTACATGGTCTCATGAGGATATGCCAGGCATTGACCCACAAGTAATCTCAATCGACTCGCTATCAATCCTCAATATAAGCTAGTAAAGCAGAAAATGAGACCATTCAATGTAGAAAGAAAAGAAGCAATACACACGGAGGTCGATAGGCTGATGAAAGCAAGATTAATCAGAGAAGTGCATTACCTAGAGTGGGTATCGAATGTAGTAATGGTTAAGAAGGCCAACGAAAAATGGAGAATGTGCATAGACTTCACAGATCTAAATAAGGCCTGTCCCAAAAATAGTTTCCCCTCCCTCGGATAGACCAGTTGGTAGACTTGACAGCTGGTTATGAACTATTAAGCTTTATGGATGCGTTCTCAAGATATAATCATATCAAAATGCACAAATCGGACCAGGAGAAAACAACGTTTATTACCAATCAGGGATTATCTTGCTAGATAGTAATGCCTTTCAGATTATAAAACACTGGAGTTACCTTCCAAAGATTAGTCAATCGAGTCTTTAAACCACTAATAGGCGAAACCATAGAAGTATATATGAACGACATGATTACCAAGTCCCAGAAGGCCCAAGACCACCCCAAACATTTGGAAGAAACCTTCTGGAGTCTGATGGGACGATTAGCAGCATTGAGCAGGTTCTTATCCAAAGCTACCGATAAATGCTTCACTTTCTTTTAGATTATGAAAAAGGAGCAAAAGATTGACTGGACAGAAGAATGTGAGCATAGCTTTTAGGAGTTGAAGCAATACTTTGCATCTCCACCCTACCTGACGAGACCTGAGATCGGGGACATACTGTACCTATACCTTACTGTGAGTGACCATGCAGTAAGCTCAGTCTTAGTAAAAAAAGATGCTGAGAAGATTCACTATCTCATCTATTACACCAGTAAGGCATTATTAGACACTGATATGAGATACTCGTCGCCAGAAAAGCTAGCGCCGTTATTGGTGGTGGCAACCCGAAAGCTTATACCATATTTCCAAGCTCATTAGGTCGTGGTACTAACGAACCAGCCACTAAGACAAATCTTACATCGACCAGACATCTCATAATGATTGATCAAATGGTCTGTTGAACTTAGAGAGTATGACATCATCTATAAGCCCTAAAAAGCTATTAAGGGTCAAGCTTTTCAGACTTTATCGCCAAAAGATCAGTGTCTAAATACCTTATCCATCAGATTATGGAACAACCTTCTGTTGGCCTAGTTGGCAATACCCAAGAGGGGGAGGGGGGTTGGTGAATTGGGTTTTTAAACTTTATAAATTAAAAATGTATTCAATGCAGTGCAGTATAGCAAATGAAACAGTAGTTAGAGAGAGAAAGATACAAATACAATTTTATAGTGGTTTGCCAAATCTTGGCCTACGTTCACTCTCTAAGATGTAAATCACTTCCATCGAGGTTCAACTATCTCCTTATTTTGACAAATTAAATGAAACCCAGAACACTCCTTTTAAGGTAAAGGAAAACCTTACACTTACTCTTCTATGGGTGAAGAGTAACTCACAAGAATCTTCTTTAGTATGGGTAAAGATGTACTTAATACAAAGTCACAAATATATATTGGATTTTGCTCTCACATTAGAGTAGATATTTTAATATGCTCTCATAAGAAATTAAGCTCTCACACAAGATTTGAAAGGTTTAGTAGAGAGAGAAAGTTTACCTATTTTCGTTTGAAAATATTATTCAAGAATTTCTTTTGATATTAATGGCAATGATCATTGTTCTTTGCTTTACTGTATATCTTTTATTTTTATTCTTCATTTTTGTGAAGTAACATAAGTCCAACGGCTTGATTTTGTGCATTTAATATTCACCATTAATGTTGTAGAACCATTGAGCTTTAAAATTAGAGAAAGTATCGATCTCTTTATGTGAACAGTACGATCTGTATCCTGAGTATCAATCTCTTCTTCTCCAAGTATCAATCTGTTTGTTCTGGAGTTATTGCTGAGTATTTTTTTTGTATTGATCTATTGATGTTAGATATCGATATGGTCTATTTTGTAATTATTTTACAACTCTCTGTAAAGACTATGTATCAATCTCTTCTTCTTCATGTATCGATTTGGTTGCCTTTGTAATTATTTTGCAATTCTCTGTGAAGACCATGTATCGATCTCTTCTTCTCCATGTATCGATCTAGTTACCTTAGTAATTATTTTGCAACTTTTTGTGAAGACCATGTATCAATCTCTTCTTCTTCATGTATCGGTCTGGTTACCTTAGTGATTTCATCTAAAGCTGCTGTCTCAGTATTTATTGATATCCTCATTCCCTTGTATCGACCCTTCTTTGATGTATCAATCTGTCATAGTTCTTGTATCGATTTGTTGACTCACATATCGATCTGTTTATCTCTAAGTATCGATCCTACAGGCTTTTTAATACACTTTGACAAAAATTGTTAAATAATAATTTCAAACATATTCATACATGATTTTGAGATACATTTAGGATCTTTTTATTTTACTTAGTCATTATCAAAAACATATGAATAAACAATTTATTAAGGTTTGATATCATTAATTTCTCTCATAATATCATTAATCTCTTCCTTTTTTGATGATGACAAAAATAAAACAGGTGTCTAACTTACTTTGTTAGTTGATTGTTCTCCCCCTTAATGAGATGCTTAACTTTTCTATTAGATATTAGTTTTCTCCCTTTTTATCCCTTAAGATTTGGTGCATGCTCAATATGTATATTATAATGTATATTTTCTTCCCCTTTTTGTCAGCAATCAAAGAAGGAGATAAAGTAAGGTTATACAAATACATACTTATAAATGAAGAGAAGATTATCAAATTTAATGATATTAAAAAGCAAAGCTCATTTCAAACATGATCAACAAAGTCATGACATAGATATAAAAGCATATCAATAACAATCAAGACCAACTTTTCATTTCACATAAAAACTTTTACAATGGCAAGGAATTGGTCAAAGGGTTCCAAAAGGTTCTGGGCTGTCACTATCGACATTCAGGTCTATAGGGGTATAGGTAGGCTGGGGTGCGGGAGGAGGTCGAGAGTGAGAGGCAGAGGTAGTAAGTCCACAGTAAACAGGAGTAAGAGTTGGTGCAGGTGCTGATGTAGCTACTTTAACCAAACTGCGCATGAACCTATGGGTTTCACTGCAGAATTCCAGTTCAAGTCTCCCAAGCTGAATTATGCTGTCACCGCCCCAATCTTGGTGCTCTTCAATCTTATGCATCTGAGTGGTCTCAATGCTCTAAAGGCCAGTGAGGCGCTCATTAAAGTTGGACATAATTGTCTAAGCTTTCTCTTCTATGCAGGTTAGCTGACCTTGCATGCTCTCTAAGATGGATAGAATGGCAAACGTGGAAGCGAATTGAGTCAGTGGCTCTGTCTGAGGCGAGGGAGTAGGAGAGGGAGGTCTTGCGATGTCATGCAACTCAACTGGTGCCGCAAGATCCGTAGTTGTCTCAGTGGCATTTTCTTGTTAAGGTACGTATGCTGCTTAATCTTGATGATGCATATGTCGGTAGCAGGCTTGAATGGTCCAAGTTCCATCTGTTGTGTGCTCATAGTCCATATGCCTTAACGTTGTCTCCGAAAGCATTACAGCAATTGGAGGCTTAAATGTGTCTGCATCTGCATAGACATAAGTTGGTCCATCTGTGATGATGTTGGATATGACATATCGATAATGTAGGTGTATGGCCTTGGAGGTAGTTGTCTGAATCATGGCTAAAAGCATCCATCCAATTAAATTCGACCATCTTTGTTCCATAATGGATTGCATCCACCACATGTCTTCAAGCGTCATCTTTGAAAATCGCCCTGACCGTGTATTTAGGCTATGAGATACAATGAGGTGCAAAATTCATTCATGAAGTCTTAAATGAACTGGTTTGTAGTCGACTTTAGCAATGTTTGGGTTCTTAAAAATAATTTTGCAGGCTTCAAGGGCTTAAAAGTGACTTGTTAGGAAGAAATAAACATTGTCAGGAATGTTAGTAACCAGATAGATGATTTATGCATTAACGTTATAGGTATGTCATCGGATGAATGTTTAGAATTCTGTCAACTTCATTTTTCTCGTGTCGGAATCCCTTGCATCCAAATTTGAGTAGAATATTTTGACAAGAGTGTCAAAGCATTTTCCTCTTTGTTGAAGAAAATCTAGCCAACCAAATTCCTCTAAGTGATTCAAATAAGGAAAATTTATAGATTCTAAGAAAGGGAAATCAATTACCCTGCTTAGAGATATCTTTCAGTTCAAATAGGAGAGCAGATATCAATCATCTGCCTCTTGATTTGGGAAATCAGGGTTTGAGGTTGATATCATGTTCATTCTCTGCCTTTTCCGTTGACCCACTTTTAGATTTTTAGTTATAGGTATTTTCGAGTTGGATTGGGTGATCTGAGTGAGAAGAGATTTTTTAGGGTTTGAGCAAGAGAGAGTTTGAATATGAAGAGATATCAATACTTTTGGATTCTGAGTGTAATTTAAATATTAAATCGCGTATAAGTATCGATACATTGAATAAAGTATTGATATATTCCTAAATCTGAAGAGATAGATCGATTTCTTTTTAAAGTGGGATTAATACATTTTGACATTTAGGTACAAGTATTGATACCTTGGATTGAGTGTATCGATACATAAAGTAGATTTAAATTTGGGTATAGCCTTTAATAAGCATTTAATTTTGGCGGTTGATGATTTAGTTTTCAAAATTTTCAAAATTCAAGTGATTATTTATTGTTTAGATGTAAGGTATCGATCTAAAAAGAAGAATACGATACATACTAGAAATGAGTTCCAATATTGATATGTCAAGAGAATGTGTCAATATCAAATAGTGATATATGAAGGTATCAATACGATTTCAATGGCATATCGATCTGTTATAATAGTATCTATCCACTGTGATAGATGTATCAATCCAATTCGTTCCAGGAACAAAATTCTGCTAGTTACATATGGACAAGAAAACTCAACAATATTCAAACAATTTCCATCATTCTTAGTTCTGTTTTAATTGCACAAAAACGATCTTTATCAAGTGGTTTTGTGAAGATGTCAGCTAATTGGAAGATTTGTGTTTATATACTCTAAAAAATATCTCGTTTATTAACATAGTCTCTAATGAAATGATGACAAATTTCTATGTGCTTAGTCCTAGAGTGATGAACTAGATTTTTGGTTAGATTTATGGCACTTGTGTTATCACATAGAATTAGGATTTTACTAAGATCTAATCCATAATCTTTCAATTGGTATTTAATCCATAAAAGTTGTGCATAACAACTACCTACAGCTATGTATTCGGCTTCGGTAGTGGAAAGTGCAACAGTATTTTGCTTCTTGCTAGACCAAGATACTAAGGCGTTTTCAAGAAAGTAGCAATTACCACTTGTACTTTTTCTATTTATATTACATCTTCTATAGTCAGCATCCGAGTAGCCTCTTAAACTAAACTCACCGTTCTTTAGAAAAAATAATCCTAAATTGGGTGTTGTTCTTAAATATCGAAAAATTTGTTTTTTCGCTACAAAAAGTGACTCTTAGGATTGGATTAAAATCTCGCACATACACATATTCCATAGAGAATATCAAGTCCAGAAATGATTAAATAAAGTAATGATCCTATCATACTTCTATATAACTTTTAATCTATACTCTTTCTTATCTCATCTTTGTTTAGTGAAGTGGAAGTGCTCATAGGAGTTAGAATGGATTTACTCTCTATTATATCAAATTTTCTTAAAAGTTCTTTGATATACTTTGATTAGCAGATGTAAATTCCATCGTTTTTTATTTAATTTGAAGTCCTAAAAAGAAATTTAATTCTCTCATCATGCTTATTTCAAATTCACCTTTCATATTATTTGAAAACTCAATACACTAGGATTTATTTGTGCTTCCAAAAATGATATCATCAATATAAATTTGTACTAATAGAATATCATCATCTTTGGTTTTAATAAAAAGTGTAGTATCAACACTCCCCCTCATAAAGTTGTGTTTTAGTAAAAATTCACTAAGTCTTTCATATCAAGCTCTAGGTGCTTGTTTTAGACCATAAAGTGTCTTAGTGAGTTTAAAGACATAATTTGAAAATTTGTAATTTTTAAAAACTGAGAGGTTGCTCTATATAGACTTCTTCATTTATAAACTATTTCAAAAAGTACTTTTTACATCCATTCGATAAAATTTAAAATTTTTGTAGCATGCAAATGCTAAGAGCATTCTAATGGCTTTTAATCATACTATGGGAGCATATGTCTCATTATAGTCTATTCTCTCTTCTTGATTGTATCATTGTGCTACTAATCTAGCTTTATTTCAAGAGATATTCCCATTCTTATCAAATTTGTTTTTAAATACCTACTTGGTACCTATAATTGGATAATCATTTGGTTTAGGTACTAAGGTCCAAACTTCATTT
>JAXCLQ010015063.1:8314-37064 GCA_035584115.1 Cedrela odorata
GAATTATAAACAAATTATAAATAAATATAAACGAATTGAAATGATCCTCTTATTCATTTATAATATAAATTCACTTACGATTTATTTATTTATTTTTTTTTATGATTTATATATTTGCAACAATCATTTTATTTATTATACATTTATTTATTTAATATGATACTGTTATTAAACGGATAACATAAATATGATATATTTATTATTTGTGTCAAAATTTTTAAATTTAAATTAATTTATTTACTTTTAATTTGTATCGAATAATTAAATTGTGATCCATATTACTACCCTAAGTAGTTCTAATCAGCTCAGTTATACTATTAAATTTAAATTTAATTGTAAAATCTCAAAAAACATATTTTCTTATGGTAAAATTTTGAGGATGGTAAACCAACCTATTGGTAAAATATATCAATCCAGTTCATGTAAAAAGAGAAATCAAATTCAAATTCTTTCTTATCCAACTTTAATTTTAATAAATATTCATATATATATATATATCAATTATTTACTTGTTTATATCTAATTTATTTTATAATAATTAAAAATTATAACACTGGAATTTTAAACTTACCTTAAAATTTCTTTAATTGTTATGAGAACGAGGAAAAATTGATAACATTATCTTTTATAGTATAGCTAGTTATTAAATTATTCTTGTTGTTTTACTTCAAATTTAAATATTATAAAATATCAATATTCCCATATTAAAAAAATTGAATTGCTACAATACAATAAGTGTTAAAAATAACATTCAAAATAATTGTTTGAACTTAAAAAAATGCTTATTAGAGTGTTAAAAACGGTTTTAAAAACATTAAAATTCATGCCATAACAAGTACAAAAAACAAAAAAAAAAAATTACAAAAAATTGTATAATGACTTAATTGATTAATCAAACATGAAATAGGAAGATCAAGAGCCAACATAACATAATATTATGTTATTATGTTAGATGTACCTACTAGCTTTAAGACAAAAAGTAAAAGAGAAGAAGAAATGAAATTGATTTGACTAAAGCATACAAGTGATATTCCTTTATACAGGAGGAGGAGGCGTGCCACTGAAAAAATGTCAATGTCGATGGGATAAAATAAAATATTATTTATATATTGTTTTAGTTTATACTACTTTAGGGCAGGCAATGTGTATCCTAGGTTTGGCCTACCTTTATACAATATCAATGAGAGGGATGTTTGATAGATACCATTTTAATTAATTTTTATTTAATTGTTGTAATGACTTTATTTTACAAGACGGCAGAGTTAGGCAGAAAAATTCTTATTCATGATAATTAAGAACCAATTTTTTTTTTTAGCATTTAAAATATTTGCAAGTTAAAATGTATACTTAGGTAGTTTAATTATATTGCAACAAATTAACAAGGTTGTACAATGAATGAAAGCTCTCTCATTTAATAAACGCACAACTATTAATTATAAGTATTGAAATATAATAAATATATAATATAATATCAAAACATACAATAATAAAATGAGAAAACAAAATTTAACAAATTTTAGTATAAATACTTGTATCTTTTGGCTCTACTAGAAAATTTATATCTTCGTATAGAGCAATTACAAAATTAAGCTAAATTACAAAACTCAAAAATAAAAAAATAAAAAAATAAAAAAATAAAAAAATAAAAAAAATAAAAAATAAAAAAAATAAAAATACAAGCTATGAAAGTCTTATATAAAATAAGGCTCACACAAATTAACTCAATTAAAATTTGTGTATGAAATATCTAAATATAAACAAAACCCCTTTTTTTATAAGCCAAAATCTAAACACAAAAAATAATCCCACCAAAGTGGAATAATCTACTTGGCTATTTAAGTCAAAATAAAACAAATCTCTATTTTAGCTTAACTAACCAATTTTATCCAAAAAAAAACTCATTTAATTTTTTTCAAAATTAACATGTTAAATGACACAATCAAACTCGTAGAATATTGACTAAGTCCAAATAATTATTAAATTTGATCATTGTCACAACCTTGATCAACATATCTAAAAGATTCTCAGTAGTTCTAATCTTTTTAATCAAAATCATTCATTCACTAGTAATCTCAAGAACAAAGTGATACCGAGCATAAGTATGCTTTGTCAGAATGCAATACATTAGGTTCTTAGCTAAATAAATAACACTCTCTCAAGATAGATAGTGACATTCTTTGGAATAATTCCAAACTCATACAATATTTCTTATAACCAAATTATTTCCTTTATAGCCTCTATAACTGTCATATACTCTGCTTTTCTAGTAGACAAAGTAACTGTAGATTACAAAATAGATTTTTAACTTATTAGTGCCTTCGCAAAGGTAAGTATATGACTAATAGTAGATCTACATTTATCCAATTTACCATCACAATTAAAATCGATATAATTAATATCATACTAATCACATGTATTATCATGCTAAAAAACTAGTCCGACTTCTAAAGAACTTGACATATACTATATAATCTATTTTACAGCTTGCTAATATCCTTTGCTAGAATCATGCATATACTTGCTCATAATTTAAACTGCATGTGAAATGTCGAGCCTCGTATACACCATAGCTTATATAAAGCTATCAATTGTATTAGAATACGAAACCTTTGACATATATTCTTGTTCTTTGTCTGTGTTAAAAAATAACAATGCATTCAACTTGAAATGAGGAGCAAGTGGGGTACTTACAAGTTTTTACTAATCAGTAATACCAAAACATTGCAATTCCTTATTCAGACATTGTTTTTAAGCCAAACAAACCTTACATTTTCCTCTATCTCAACTAATCTGCAAACCGAGAATCTTATTGGGTTCACTTAGATCTTTCATCTCAAACTTTTGATTCAACTAAGCCTTCAACTTTTCAATTTCTTCAACATTCCTTAAATTATCAACATATCATCATCATAAAAGAGTAGATTAATGTAAAACCCTTATTGTAGCTTTCAAAAATATAAACAGTTATTAAATTTGCTTATAGTGTATTTTTAGCCCATCATGAATTGATCAAGTCGCTTGTATCGCTGTCTCAAAAATTACTTCAAATCATAAAGCGATTTTTTCAGTTTACAAAACTAATTTTGTTTATCAGAAACCTTGAATCCTTTAAGCTGAATCATATAGATTTTCTCTTCTAAATCACCATGTCAAAATGTAGTTTTTATATCAAGTTGAATTTGTTCCAAATTTAATTAAGCTACTAAAGCCAACAAAATTCTAATAGAAAAATGTTTAACAACTTGAGAATATATCTCAGTACAGTTAATTCATTCTTTCTAAACGTATCATTTAGCCACCAAACTTTCCTTATAGTGGACATAATTCTTATTAGGAAATCTATCTTTCTTTAAATATACCTATTTGCACTCAATTACTTTGTTATTCTTCAATAATATAGCTAACTCCCAAGTTTCATTTTTTCAAAGTGATTGCATTTCTTTATTCTTAGCCTTCTTTCTTCACTCATCATCATATTTTGGACATCTAACTACTTCTTTATGAGTGAAATGAACATCATCATCTATAATTGGAAGCGTGTAGGCCATCATGTCAAAAAATCGAGTAGGTATGCGAATCTTACTTCTTGATCTATTAACTTGAATTTGTTCTTATTGCGGTTGAAGTTCTTTAGTGGAAACATTTTCTTCATTTTCACTAACCTCTTCTATCACAACAATATCATCATCTATTTCAATAATTCAGTTGAACTAATAGTTGTATCAAACTCCAATTTTTTTTGAGTATGCTCTACCTATTTTAAAGTACCATCAATATTCTTCTGTTGTTTTGTTTTCTTCAACATTGTAGACTTATCAAAGGTAGCATTTCTACTAAATGCAATTTTTCTCGAACTAGGATGCCAAAGGCGATGTCTCTTCACCCCCGAAGTAATCCCTTTGAAATTAAGCTTCTTGGCTCTAGGATCTAACTTAAACTCTCTCAGATGATACTAAGTATGTTACGCCCCGATCAGTAGATTCGAGTATGTAACAACTGTTACACACTCGCGATGTATACTTTTCACTAGTATTCCTCACAAATGTGCAAGGTTTCTAGTTTCAAATTAATATTTTTTTTAACGTAATATTTTTGACAACTACATAATGACACAAAATTTTTTGAATCCCTTATATATATATATATATTACTGGAGAATATTGAATACCTAACAGAGTATCTAACAAGATGTAAGTCACTATATTCGGGCATTGGGGTATGGATTGACGACTTTCTCGAAATTTTTAAATATGAAAATATTTTTAAGAAAATAAAATGTGAGTACAAACTCAGTGAATAGATAAACAACAATGAACTAAAATCATAAAACAAGATTAAGAGCATCATATTTTAAAGAATAAATATAAACTTTTATGATAATTTAAATCATTCACTCATAATCAACACATGATAGAAAGCATTTTCGTATTTAAAATCTGTGGACAATCCAATAAAAAAATATGGGTTTGCTAGGAAATTATTCCCCGAGATACCCCTAGTGTGCTATTGGTTGATATCTCGAGACTTGTTAACAAGTTGTTTTATATCAGTATATAAAATAAAAATTTATTGAGCTCACTTGTTAACTTTAGCCTGGATAAGGAGTGCAGTGTTAAACACCAACTTATCCAATAGTAACTTCTCTTTTTCTCTATACAAATTGTAAAGGTAGAAATAGGTAACCACTTCTTTACCCATTTCTCTAATAAGGAAGGAAACATCTGCGCACAGACCTACTCATATCGAGCACTTACACTATAGTCTCAAATCATAAAATTTTCGTATATCATCTTCATCAAATATCAATACAAGATTGAATTATTATAAATTATCCATCCACAGAAAAATTTCATAAATATTTAAACGTATTTTCTAAGCTTACCTTTACTCTAAACATATTAAATTTCATACTTATAGAGCATTCATAAAAAAAATTAAATATTTAAATTATTTTATTGAAAAACTTCGAAAATACGTTTATCTACTCACTGTTTGTGGGGGTAAACACTTCCAGAATTAATCCCTTTATTGTGCAAGATCCCCCTCTATTGTATTAGCACTTAGATACCATTTTTCACACACAAGGTATTAATATACTACTTTTATTCTAAACATGAGACCTTGATGAAATGTATGCAATGCATATGCTCTTGGTTGACGTTTATCAAGGCATCTATTTATCATCTCATTCAATATATAGAAAATATATAACTTTCATATTACAAAACCTTAAACATAATTATGTCTATCCATAGATCATAGCTTACTAAATTCAATCATTTGAAATACTAATGCCTATAATTCCATTTCATGCATAATTTAAGAACCTTACTATTTTATATCATTTAATATCTTTCCTTAACCATTCTATACATAAATATGTAACCATTTCCCATTTCAATTTCATCCAAAGTATCATTACCATACACCTATAGACCAATAATTTATTAGGTATCCAAATATCATCAATTACACATAACACTATCGTTTTTGCTATTTTACAAAATCAATAAGTACCAATACTTATCCAATAAAATACTTCATATTGGCTACCATATTAAGCTTCTAACACTAATTCTTTTCTATGTTCAAAATATAAACTAATGTATCACTCAAAATACACCCAACAATAAGGAAATTTTCATGAGTTAAATTATGTCAACATAGTACCACAATTCCTCTCTAGTAATTATTAAACATATAGTATTCAACCTAAAGAAAATACCATGATTAAATACACTAAATAAACCCATAAAATGAATATTTCCTACATCAAAATTCATTTTCAATTTTTTCCAAAAATTCAATCATTTTGGTATTCCAATAATAGCTGTACATGCTCCGCCATCACTATTCCATCTTAATCACCATATTACATAAAAGATTTTTATTTGACATAAGCAATATTCAACTATATATCCTTAACATTAATAAAACACCAAATTATAATCATCAAATTATAAATTTCATAATATATGAGAACAATACATAAACACACACATATACCCCTAAATTTAGTCACCTAAATTTCCTAACACCAATATTAAATTCATGCTCCCTACATATTTCTAATATGATTCTAAGCTTAAAATAAGGTTAAAGAAACTTACCAAAATTTTCCTACACAAGTATGTATTTTCTCCTTAATTGGACCTTAAATGGAAATTAAGGTAAGAAATCTTCCTACAACTTGTTTAAGCTAAACAATTGGTAGGTTTTTTTTTTTTTTTTGTAGATAATTGTAGAAATGTGTAGAAATATGTAGAAATAATGGATTTTTGGGCTTGGGCCTAAACTAAATAAATTTGGCCTAACAAACACACACACACATAATACTTGGCCTACTTAATTATCTTTTTATCCAAAAATAAAAATTTAAAAATAAGCTTATTGTGACAATATAATTCTACTTTTACACTTTATGACTACTACATCCTCCAAGTTTACAAAAATGGCCTTATGAAATCACTTTATAAAATTTCCTAAATTTTAACACCTTATACACTATAAAACATATTTAAAATTATGAAAATAATAATAATAATAATCACATAAATAGATATCTCATATCTTATGGCTTGATTTTATGTCAACTAAGCATGCATAACCTTAGTTAAATTCTCTTATAACCATAATATGCTGAAAACGTATTATGAATTCAAATCTAATGCACTTAAATAATATCAAAGTTACGAGTTCTACAAAGTAGTGGAATAAAAAAATATGTAAAGAGTCATAATTATTAACAAGTTTTCCATATCATACCTCTAATAAAGTTTTTCCTCTAACTATTGTCGATGATAATCAATTAATGAGATGACACATATAACTCATTGCCTCAGTCTAAAATTCCTAGCCCAACCCAGCATTAGACAATATACTTCGAACATTTTCAGAAATCTTCGGTTCATGTATTCTGCCACCTCATTATGCTTTTGTGAATTTTAGTTGTGAAGTGTCGTACAAGACTTATATCTTAACACACTTTTTGAAAAGGATCATTACGATTGTAAACCCTATTCTTCGAACATAGGGGAAAGATAGACATTTAATAACATTTATTATCCCACGTGCATTGTACATGATAAATTGACACATTAATGAGGTTTAAGTGGATTTAAATTAGCTCATGAAATGAATAATTTAGAATTATCATATATAATGGATCTCAGAATATTGCCTTATGTTGAAGCATTCGGTGATCTCGCTAGCCAGTTAGCAAGCGGGGTCAAGGGGCAACGCCTTTGCAGGGGATCTAGGGCGGAGCCCCTGAAAGACAAACCAAAATGATGTTTGGGAATAAAAAGAAAAGGTTAAAATATGTTATGAGCATGAAATATCGATACATAGAGTTGAGAGTATCGATATATTATCTAAATATATCAATACATTAGGGAAACCGATTGATACTTGATGAACAGATCGATACCTATGAAGGAAGGTATTAATACTTTGCAAGTTAGTAGCTTAGGAAGGAATTTCGGATCGAACGGATAGATACTTATGAATAGAAATTTCAATACGTGGCAAGTCAGAGAGTTGAAAAATAATTATAAGGTGAACCAGATCGATACCTTACTTAAGGGTATCGATACATGGCAAAAGGATCGATACATTGGCTTCAATGTATCGATACTCAGGGTTGAAAGAAATTCCATAATCAAACTTGCATGAACAGATCGATACCCAGCCCAAAGACATCGATACCTAAGCCAAAAGTATCGATACCAAACCCAAATGGATCAATACCTAAGCCAAAAGTATTAATACTCAGCTTAAAAGTATCGATACTTTACACAAATTTGGGTAAGATTCGACGGCCAAATTAGTCAATACATACACATTTATAAATACCTACAAGGAGAGAGAGGGGGGGGGGGGGGAACAATTCCAGGAGTTTTTATTTGTCCATTTCCTCTCTCTTTCTTTCTCTCTCTCTCTCATTTTCACGACAGTTTATAAATCTCACCAAATCTTCGACATTTTCACCCAAATTTTATGGTCAAGTGATTCCTTATCTTCTCATTTACAATGTGGTACTGATTTTGGCTTGAAACAGTAATGAAGAGTGCAAATTTGGGAGTTTTGGGTTTAAACGCCAAGTGAGGTTTCTAAGGACATCTACAGACTAAAGGTAAGTCTGACTTACAAACCCATTCTAAGTTCAATTTGACAAATTTGAGCATGTTTAAGTGTTAGGGTTCATTGTTCACCTTAGGGTTTCTAATTAAATTTATGTAGGAAACGTAGATTGGTGTTAATTGGTGACATTAGGAAGTATAAAATATTAAATGAACGGTAAAATAACATTTGGAATGCATAAAACTAATTTAGATGAAAATGTAGACATTGAGATAATTACGGCTATGGGATCCCGTTGTTGAGAATCGGCTAAATGACCCTCGATAGGTAGTCTAATAAGGTTAAATGTGCCAAACTAAGGAAATTGAGATAAAATGACTATGAACATTGCATATAAGACATAAATCTTAATTGGTTTGAATCTCGGAATTCATGATGTTATATATGTGATATTAGGCACCGAGTACTCGAGAGAGGGATATTCTAGGCGAGAGGATTAGTTTTGGGAGTGGTGACCCTCCATTTTTCTATGAGTGGAACTATTTTTAATCGCTTTCCTGCTTTTAAAGTACTTTATAAAATTTATTATTTTATGAATTAAGAAATAGTTTATTTATCGTTGATTTAAATAAAATATGAATGGCATGTGGTTTGAATGAATATGTGATTGGCCAAGAGGCCAGATTTGATATTGAAAATGCATGCTTTATAATGATGTTAATAATGAAAGGATTATAACTGTTTATGTAAATGAATTTGATTGTGACTTTGTATTGGCGATAAGGCTAGAGAGCTAGGTTGGTATGTGACTGTAGCTACAAGGTAGTAGCCTAGAGACGGACCTATGAGAGGCCGTCTAGGTGAGTGTGTTGCAGGTGGGCCAATTATAAGGGTGAATGATGATATGGAGTTACCCATCTGCTAGATTGACGAGGACAGTCATGAGTATCACCACATGACTATTTGAGGCCAACGTCAATGATTAGCCAGTTTTTAAATAACTAGCATGCATTCGTATTTTAAAAAGAATTACTTTATTAAATGAATATTATTTATCATTGCATAAAATTCACTGACGGTCTTGGGATTTCCCACGGCTAGGGTGATTACCGAGAAAGGGTACCAGCCCAATGATATTTGAATAACATGCCATGGTTTTGTTAAAATAAAGAGTTTTAACAATATGTATATATATATATATATATTTTCTAAAAACTATATTTTGTTCATTCACGGAGTATATCCCCATATACTCACTCCTTCACCATCTAGTTTCAAGAAATCAAACGAAGCAAAGAATATTACTAGGTGGTGGTGATCAATCAGGGGTGTAAAACCCTCAGATATTAGTTTTGTTTTCGACTTATTAGTTATGTAAGATAGTCCATTTGGATTATTTTTGAAATATTGTTATATGTGTATATTTATGGATGTAAACCAATGAAATTGGGTATGAAATTTGTATGTATTTTATATTGAGTATATTTTTATTTGTAAATTGAATTGATAATGTCTCGGAGAGACAAGATTGTGAAAATGAGTATTTATAGAACATGTACCCAAACAGCCTTACAGGCCTGAGAAACATATTCAGGAGTTAAAAATGTGTTTCGAGGGTCTTTGACTGTTGTCACGTGTGGACCCCATGGGCAGGGGCGTGACAACGATACTCACAACCATTATCTGATTTGAGTTGTCTGACCTTTTTGTCAGTTTGCATCTAAACAAACTTTTTTCAATCAAGGAAAACATTAAGCACATCATTTTTAGTCTTTATAACATTTACTTAAACTCTTGTGAAGAAATCATCAATAAAAGTAAAAAAAATAGTATACACTTCCTAAAGATGTTATCTTGGTCGTGAACGAAATTCATAATGCTTTTAGTATTATAAATCGCTATACCAAACATTAAGCACACCACTAGGGCCGACATCATATTCCTATCCATACGCTTATCTCTATCTGTATCCAGAGATTGTTACACCACCATCAGCTGAGCAATCTAAATATGCTCTAAAACTCTCCAAGCTTATAAAAAAAATTAGACAATTTAGGAGTGTACCATTTAGTGATACAACAGATACGATAATAGCCAATAGGTGGTTAAAGAAAGTGAAGAAATATCTGAAAAATATGGGATTAGAGGATGATGTTAAATTGAAAGTAGCTACTTGGCTGTTAGAGGATAGTGCAGCTATATGGCGGGAAAATATTCAGACAAGGTCGACATCACCTTTGACGTGGGTTGAGTTTAAGCAGGAATTTAAAGATCAATACTATAACCTTTTCCATTGTAATCAAAAGAAGCAAGAGTTCTTGAGGCTGAAACAAATGGAGAAAATAGTGACAAAACATAAAACTCAATTAAGAAAGTTGATGGAATTTGTACCTGAATTTGGCAACGAGGATAGCTTATGTGCTAAGTTTGAAGAAGGGTTAAATTTTGAAATTAGAGTAAGGATGTCGTTGATTGGGAATCAGAACTACAAGGATATGATTCAGTTGGCTTTAAAGACAGAAAAGTTAGTAGGAGAAAGGAAGTCTTGAGGCATGTTTAAGAAGAGAAAAGATCTTAGTATACAGGTAGGGCAACCATCTAAAAAGAGTAATAGTAGTGGCTCTTCTAGTAGTGCATCAGTTACTAGTCCTGCCAATAATCCTTCATTTTCTCTACCAGGTTAGAAGCCATCTCGACTTGTATCATTAGCTCAAGGGTCAGTGTAGAGTTTTGGATAGAGGCAAGGAAGGGAAAGATGTAAGAATTGCAAGAATTATCACAGTGGTCTATGTAGAATGCCTCAGATGTGTTTTCATTGTAGGTGGCCAGGGCATGTGAAGAAATATTGTCCCAGTTTGGTTCAAATAGAAACTGGTAGTCAACCTGCAGCCAGTCAGAATCCTACCTACCAATCATATCAACATCCAATGGGTCAACCTATAGTTCTAGCAAGCAGAAAGTCAGGAGTGGGTAGTTCTTCCATAGCCCCGTCAGGTTCTTAGAAAAATCAATGCAGAGTTCAAACTCGTATGTTTTCCCTTAATCAAGAATAGTCCAGATTAATTCGGAAGTGGTGATAGGTACTGTAATCATATTCAACCAAGATGCATACATCCTTATTGATCCAGGTTCAAATAAATCATTTATTAGTTGTACATTTGATCTTGTGTCGATCAAGAGTTATTGCCATTAGATCCAGAATTGATAGTCTATACCCCTTTAGGGCAGAAATTGTTAAGGAAGACAGTCTTTAGAGATTGTGCTATTATCATAAATGGGGTAGAATTGAAAGCCGATTTAATTCCTTTAAAAATAAAAGATTTTAATTCCTTTAAACCAACTTTTTTCACTCAAGGAAAACATTAAGCACACCATCCTTAGTCTTCATAACATATACCCAAACTCTTGTGAAGAAATCATCAATAAAAGTAAAGTGCACACCTCTTAAAGATGCTATCTTGGTCATGAACAAAATTCATAATGCTTTTAGTATTATAAATCGCTATACCAAACTTTGCTTTTGTTTGCTTTACCAAAATACAATGCTCCTTTAAAACTACAACTATTGATCCAGTAATCGTACTATCATTGTAATAGTACTTGTTATTTCTTCTTATACAAATCATAATCACCATAACATCTAAAGTAGGCTTTAGAATATCGTCTTTGATAGATATAACATAGCCTTTCAATTCCAAGGCACCAAAAAAAATAAGTTTTTTCTTTAAATTTGAAACATACTAAACATTTGTTAAAACTCTAGTAGATCCATTTTAATTCCTTAATCGGATTGAACCTATTCCATTTGTTATACACAAGTTATGATTACCTATAAAAATTACTCCATGATCTCTTCAAAATTGAAGAACCGCTCATTGTGTAGATATATATGATAAGTGCAACTCGAATCCAAAATTCATTCACCAGACTGACATGTTGATGGGAAACTAACCAGTACAAAATTTATTACATCTTCGTTATGCTCAACTACAAATGCATCAAATAGCTTTGTTCTTTTATAGATTTAGACAATTTTTTTTTCTACAGTTTCAGATAATCTTTATTCCAATGCCCTTTTTTTCAGGAAAATATGTACATTCTCTAAGAGTGATCCATGACCTAAACATGCATTAAAACTCTTAAATTTTTCATGCATCACATGCACAAATTAAGACATATATTTAATATATGTTAAAATCAAACTAGGAATGAAGTACATACCTTTCATAGCAAGTAAAGTTTGATGAATAAACTTGAAAAATATCCTGTCTCTACACCATCTTAATGCTATTTTGGAAGCTTGGCCAAATGGAAGAGCAAATTTTCTTTTCAATTTTCTCCAATTCACCATCTTAAATTGAATTTTTAAGTGTCATTTTATACTTGGACTTCTTGACAAATACTTATTTAATTGTGGGAGCCCTTTGTAAAATTAATAATTACAAATTTTATTTTCCTTAACCATTAAGAAAACTATTCATATTAGTGTAAAATTAATTTATAATTAATTGTGCAAACCTTTTTCAAAATCAATAATTATAAATTTGTCTTTTCTTAACTATTAAGGAAATTATTCATATTCGTGTAAAATTAATTTATAATTAATGCAAGATTATGAAAAATATTTTTTCATAATATTTTGGTCATTGGGTAATCAATATTATTCATTGAGCATGTAATTTACATTAAATTACATAAAAATATAAAATAATTATTTCTTTAATAATTTAAATTTTTTTTAATATATATATATATATATATATCAGCCCCATATTACTCCTGAAGGTATTAGCCCTCATCTGGATAATATTTAATTTTCTCTCATAGCTTTTAAATGTACAAGGAGATTGATATAACCATGAAGGTTTAATGTGGATTAGTCGTGAGTCATATATGAACTTTTCAGTTTTGAACTATTCAACAAACTTAATGACTGTGGGCAACATCTAGTAATGTGCCATAGCCTCTAAGCCTCAATGAAGAATTTTTCTTTTATCAAACCTTACTCTTATTGTACATACCGTGTTGATAAAATCTTTCATTTGTCCCTAATTGAGTAAGGGTTCATGGATGTCAAAACCTTAGTTTCAATTTTTTCGTGAAATGTTGATTAATATATCCTAAATTCTCTAACACAAACTCTTCACGTGAAATTTTTAAAATTTGCTATGGCTATAGACTTTAATTTTAGACATTTATCGATACTTCTCTAGGAACTCGACCTAATGAAAGTTAGCGAAAACTCTCGCTTTAATTATTGAGCTATTGAATCCTATCTTGGCCATCATCCAAAGGTTGATATGAATAATGCATAATCAAATTGACTTCAGGATATGATGAGTCCCGTACATATACACTATATGAACCATGCGTATCCATATAAGCTCTGACTCTGATGTCTTAGGTCAGAAGATCACTTTGTACACTAGTACAATTTAAAGATAAATTATTGACTACATGCATACTATGTGATTTATCGTCTTTTGGTCTTTTTCAAAAAATAGTTCTCTAACTATTTCTCCACACTAATGCCCTTATGACATGATTCTCATTATCATTCGCATTAATATTGTTAACACTTGCAATTTTTGTAGAACTGATAACCTCAATATTATTTAAATGCATTAGATTTGCATTCATGACATGTTTACGACATATTATTATGGATATAAAAGAATTTAATCTAGTTTACGAATGCTTAGTTGATATGAAATCGGCATAGGATATAATATACCTATTAAATGATTATTACTATTACCATAATTTTAAATATATTTATAGTGTATTAAGTGTTACAATTTTAGGAATTGTTATAAAATGAATTTATAAGGGTATTTTCATAAACTTGAAAGATGTAGTAGCCATGAAGTGTAGAATTAAAATTTTATTGTCAACAAGGTTACTTTTAAGATTTTAATTTTTGGATAAAAATATAATTAAGTGGGCTATGCATTATATATATACATTTTAGGCCCAATTTAATTAGGTAGGTCCAAGCCCAAAAATAAATAAATAAAAATATCCATTCTTTTTACAATTCTCTATAAAATCTCAACCATCTATTTGCTTTAATCTAATCTATCCACTTGGCATAATTTGGGTAATATTTTATAGTTTTAGATAATGATAAATATGGACCAAGATAAGTGAAAATTTTGGTGGAAAATGTGGGCCATTGGATTGGTTCAATTAATTCAAGTCATCCATGTGTTTAATTAATTAAAATATTAGATTTTTTGACTTTTCAAAATTGGAAGGAGAAGAAGCATTTACGTGAAGGTGAGAAAGAGTGAAGGAAATGGAAGAAGGAAGGGAAGAAACGACGAGGGGAAGAAAAGAGAAGAAAAGAAAAGAAAAGAAAAGAAAAAGAAAGAAAGAAAAAAGAAGAAAAAGAAGGAAAATAAATTTGATAAGTTTTCAAATTTCCCTTAAGTGGAATTTTATTATTTTGTATAGCACACTTAGTAAATTATTAATGTTAAATGGTAGTTAGGAAATTAGAATGCTTAGTAAATTAATAAAATTTGATGAATTTTTTTTAGAATTTATGTTATTAATGCTAAATTGTTGAAAATAAATTAAATATGGATAATGTATAAATGTATTTATAAGAGTTTAAATTGGTTGAGATTTGAAATGGCGGAGAGGAAAATAATGGAAGAAAATTATTGTAATATATATATATATATATTGGTGTTAGTTGTGGAATTGATATGATATGTTGTTGAATTGAGATTGAATGTCGGCGAAAATCGGATTAGTTGCGATTTTCGGTAGCCCGCGTTTGTATGAAATGATTGGGAGTTCATAATGCCATGTTTTATAATTGTTTTGTAAAGATATTTAAGTTTTTAAATTTTGAAAAATTTGGGTACGTGATGATGTCCGGTGCTGTCGGAAAAGGAATTGGTTAAAAATGACGATATTCGACTAGTTTCAGAAAATTTTTGCCAAGAGTGTGTTCCAAAAATTGTTATATATATATATAATATTAGAATTGAGTGAATGTAGTGATAGAAGTATTTTAGTGGTTAATGAAGTAGCGTAATTGATGAGAAATAAGAAAATGTCGATTTTTGAAAAATAAGAATGTTGTATGGATGTAGTGGCGAATATGAATGTGGAATTGAAATAAATTATATTGATTTGATTTTAGGTACGCTGCATTGATTTAGAAATATACTTGGGGAAAATAAAAAACGGAAGTAAGTAAATTGTGCATGTATTTTACTATTTTTGAAATTATTCGATATTGAGTATGTTTTGGTATTTGATTGAAAAATTATGAATTTTCAATATTTTGTATCCTAATATTGCATTTATGAAATGAATATGGAAATTGTTGTCGATATGTGAAATTTATGAATGAAAATGTATTTTAATGGCTCGAGTCATTAGTTAATGTCTATTTTGACCTAACTGAGTCTCGTGTCAAATGTGAGACTCGTGAGCTAGTAAGAATTTTGTTTAATGCGTTATGCGTGTTTCTGTTATATTGAAATTAAAAATGTCTACTATATACGGAACACGTAATTACGTTCTAGATTCCGGTCACTATTGGTATAGGTGACACTAACTGATTGAGCCGTTCTGAAAATAGTAGTACTATGATTTAATTTATATGTAGTTGAAAGGTTTAAAAATGTATTGTCTACCACATTGACATGTGAAACTTGCATGATTTACTTACAGAGATTATATCTTACCGTTTATTTTTAAAATTTTATTTTTCAAAGAATAGTGTGCAAAAGTGACAAAGGACGTGTGTAAGATTAGTTAGACGTAGATGAAATTTTTGGGTGCATGTAATTAATAGTGTAGTTGAGTGACAAAGAGTTGTGTAATTTTGTATGCATAAGGATTCTTGTTAAATATAATTTTTTAGGACTTGTGTAATAATAATATAGTTAATATGAGAATGACTTGGTATTTGGAACTATGTATGGAAAGTGGTATCAGAGTTTAGTTTATGATTCTGTAGACTTTAGATTAATTAAGAAGCGTAGAAAAAAAATATTATAATAAAAAATAATAAATGTTTAGTTAGTATAATTTTGTGGATTTAATGTTGTTTCACTTTGGTTGTAGATAGCTAGGACTAAGAACGACCTATGAACATTTGTTGACAAAAGAGAGTAATGTGCTTTAGAAGGTTTTCTTGTGAAAGAGTTGAGGAAACTTTGGGCGGACAAGAATGGAGCAAGAGTGAGAGCAAGTTATAGAGGATATTAGGGAGGTAACACGTGGTTTTCGGACACTGATTTAGGTCCAGGAGTCTTTGAGCAAGTTTAAAATGATGCACTTAAGGGCTTAAGGATTTATGACAAATGAGCAAATCAAAATAAACTTATGGTACGGGGTGTTTCTGGATAAAGAGGTATAACAATGTTTTTAGACCCACAAAATGTTTGGGTAAGAAGGGTGAATAGCAGCTCACTATTTGAGACTAGTGAGGAAAAAACAATAACATTGAAACTTTTTCCTTCTTAAAAGAAATGCCTTTAAACCGTCAAAGATAGTAAGAGATCCAAATGAATGGTAAAGTGTTGGACCCAAATCTACTAGAATGTTTTATCTGTAGTTTTGTATATACTCTAACTTTTTTGTTGTTATGGCTTTAGCTATCTAACTTGTTATTTTGTTATATATTTTATATAGTTACCCTTTTAAAAGGTTGTAAAATTTATATAGTTAATGTAAGGATGATCTTGTCATATTTTGATATAATGTTATATTGCATATTTTTAGACTATAACTTTGCATTGAGGGATTGTTGGATTGCCTCAATATTATTCTTGAATAGAGTGTGTACTAATAAGGAAGATTTAGATGTATTTTGGCAACCTTGAATTATATCTAACATATTTATGTTAATAAAGGAAAATGTCTCGTAGAGAAAAATCAAAAGCTAATGCATTAAGTTCAAGACCCTTTCGAAATGTTAATGAAGTGGAGGAGCATGCAAGAGATGTTGGTGATGAAAACCCTATCATTAATATGATGATGAGGATGATGAAGCAATAAAATAAATTGATTGAGGGTATTGCTGGAAGTAGTAGTGCCTTAAGAAGTGAAGAGAGTGGAAACCGGCAAAACAACGACGAATGTAATAATAGGGCAGTGATTTTGGAATAATTTAAGAAGTTGGACCGGTCGGTATTTAGAGGGAGCATAAATCCAATGGTAGCGGAGGCATGGATTAAACAAATGAAGAAAATATTTACAGCTTTTGGTTATATTTAGGAACAAAAGGTAGTTTTTACTGGTGGGAGTCTAGAGCTAGATTGTTGAGAATTCTGTTGGAAGAGAGAATAATTACACGAGAGTTATTTGAGAAAGCTTTTTTGGAGAAATATTTTCCACAACGGGTTCAAAATAATATAGAGACGGACTTCATAAAATTGGTGCATGGAGAGAAGTTGGTAATGGAATATGAGGAGGAATTTACTGCTTTATCCCGATTTGTTACAGCCTTAGTAGCGAACGAGTAAAGTAAATGTAGATGCTTTCTAAAAGGATTGCGTTTGGCAATCAAGCTGCAATTGTCCATCATGAAACTAAAAGTGTATGTAGATCTAGTAGACTGAGCAATTATTGCGGAAAGAGATTTGACAAAGTCTTAAAAAGTTCGGGAGCAGTATATCCTAAAGAGAGGGGATGTGAGGCAAGTGGGAAGTAGTAGCAGAATACAGAGACCTTTATTTTAACGGGGTAATGAAGGTAAACATGTTCCGAGGGAAGTCAACCCTAGGAATATGGACAGTTACAAGCATGAAATGCAGATGATGCCTATTCCTTGTGAGTTTTGTGAGAAGTTTCATCTTAGAATTTGCCATCACGTCTTTAGAGATTATTTTGGTTACAGGAAGTAAGAGCATACGATCAAAGACTGTTTGAATAGACAGGTGGACATTTAACATAGTAGAGTAGAAAATCAAAACAAAATACAGAATACAGGGACGCGTGTATGCCCTTGCCAAGTAGTATGCATAAGTGTCAAATAAAATGGCATTAGGTACATTGATCATTTTTAATAGAAAGGTTAAAGTATTGTTTAATCATGATGCTGCCCATTCTTTTGTGTCATGTGCATTTGAGTATTTTTATGATAAACTTGTTGAATATTTAAATTCCGTGATGTCTGTGGCTACACTTATTGGTGAAAGTTTGATGATATAACGGGTTTACAAAGCCTTTAAAATTAGCAAAAAGTAGATAAAATTTATTGTAGATTTATTACCCATAGAGATGTGTGATTTTAATGTTATTTTAAGAATGAATTGGCTAGTCGTCTATTATATAGTAGTAAACTGTTTTACTAAGTGAAGTTTAACATTTTGGGTCAACCAAAATTTAGTTTTGGGGGGAGATGGTTTGTGATGAGTCAAGGGTTGTTCAATGTGATTAAGGCCATGAAGTTACTAAAAAAAGGGTGTGAAGGTTTCTTAGCCTATATGTTTAAGGAGGGTGAGATAGAGATATGTGGAAGGATATTCTTTTAGTCTCAGAATTTCGAGATGTGTTTATAAAGGATTTGCCCTGGTTACCTCCTAAAAGGAAGATTGAGTTGTGTATTGAGTTGACACCGATTACATCGCCCATTTCTGTAGCACCTTATAGAATGAAGCTTGTGGATTTAAAGTACTGAAAGAGTCAATTACATGAATTGTTAGGTAAGGGTTTTATATGCCTTAGCGTTTCGTCTTGGTGTCATTTGGTGTTGTTTGTTAAGAAGACAGATGGCACCCTAAGATTGTGTATTGATTAAAGGAGATTGAATCAAGCCACAATAAATAATAAGTATTATTTACCTCGAATCAATAATTTGTTTGATCAATTGCAGGGAGCGAGGGTATTTTCCAAAATCGATTTGAGGTCAGGATATTACCAAACTAGAGTTAAGAATAAGAACGTGCTGAAGATCGCTTTTCGTACTCCATATAGGCATTATGAATTTTTGGTAATGCCTTTTGGGTTAACGAATACCCCAGCCGTCCTTATGGATTTGATGAGTAAGGTGTTTCAACCATATTTGAATTAATTTGTGATTGTATTTATTGATGATATATTGGTGTATTCAAAGAGTGATGAAGAGCATAAGAAACATTTAAGGATAGTGCTTCATACCCTTAGGGAGAAGAAGTTGTATGCTAAGTTTAAAAAGTGTGAATTCTAGCGTAAATAAGTAGTGTTTTTGCGGCATGTGGTGAATAAGAATGGGATATTTATAAATTCAGCTAAAATTGAAACAATAGTTAATTGGGAGGGACCCTCAACGGTTGCAGAAGTAAGGAGCTTCTTGGGTTTAGTGGGATATTACCGGAGATTTGTAGAAGGTTTCGCTAAGTTGGTTGCACTTTTGACAAAACTAACTTGGAAGGACATGAAATTTGTATGGAGTGAGGAATGTGAAGAAGCTTTAAGGAGCTTAAGAGCCGTTTGGTGATAGCATCAATTCTGACAATTCCATATAGCAGCTGAGGATATGTGGTATATAGTGACGCTTAAGGAAGTGTCTAAGTTATGTATTGATGCAACACGGGAAGGTTTTTGTAGTTACTCTTGATCCGTATAAAAGAGTGTAAGGTTTCCTTTTACCTTAGAAGGAGTGTAATGGGCTATTCTTGTCCGGTCAAAACAAGAAATTAACGGAAGATTTGAAAGAGTTACAGTAGAGAAAGAAAGTTTAGTGTTTTCGTATCTTAGTCCTGTTCAATAATTTCTCGTTAATATTGATTGCAAGTAATTCTTTTTTGAAACTTTACTATATATCTTCTATTTATATCTATCCATTTTTGTGAAGCTACCCATGTCTAATGCTTGATTTGGTGCATTTAATATTCGCCATTAATGCTGCAGAAGTTACCGTTGAACTTTAAATTTAGAGAGAGTATCGATCTATTTCTTCATGTATTAATCTCCTTAAGTGAACAGTATGATTTGCATCCCGAGTATCAATCTTCACTTCTCCAAGTATCGATCTTTTTGTACTAGAAGTATTTTTGGGTTTCAATATATCGATCTGTTTTTGTTGGATGTCGATTTGGTCTGCTCTGTAATTATTTTTTAACTTTTTGTGAAGATCATGTATCAATTTGTTGATATCCATGTATCTATCTGGTTGCCTCTATAATTATTTTGCAACTCCTTGTGAAGGTCATGTATCGATCTGTTGATCTCCGTGTATCGATCTGGTTGCCTCTATAATTATTTTGTAACTCTTTGTGAAGGCTATGTATCGATCTATTGATCTCCATGTATTGATCTGGTTGTATTGGTAATTTCATTTGAAGCCACTGTCTCAGCAAATATCGATATCCTCATTTCTTTGTATTAATCTTCTTTGATATATCAATATGTTATTGAACTTGTATCGATCCGTTTCCTCCTACATCAATCTGTTTGTCTCTTAGTATCGATTTGTTTGCTTTTTAATACACTTGGATAGAGATTTGTTAAGGAATAAACTCAAGCATATTCACTCAAGATTTTGAGACAAATTTAGGACATCTATAATTTAGTTATTATGAAAAAAATATCATATATTTATGTTTGATATTATCAATTTCTCTTATGATATCATTAGATGTTTTAGTAGGTAAAAGAAAGGCATTCGCAATAGTTGAGGATGGAGCGTTGTATTTTGAATGAAGACTTTGTGTGTCTAGAGATGATAGCATACAACGGAAAATTTTGGATAAAACTTATAACTCTCGGTATATTATTCATTATGGTAGCACAAGGATTTATAGAGATATTTGTACTAGATTTTGGTGGCCTAAAATGAAATTTGACGTTGCACGATTTGTGAAGCAATGTTTGACTGGCCAGCAAGTTAAAATAGAACATTAGAGATCATCGGGTCTATTAAGATCCTTGATGGTACCAAAGTGGAAATGAGAGCACATAGCTATGGATTTTGTTGTGGGATTACTAAAAACTCCTAAGGTTTACAATGCAATATTGGTAATTGTGGATAGGTTGACGAAGTCGGCACATTTCTTTCTTGTGCGTAGCATTTATTTGATGGATAGATATGCACAGTTATATGTTAAAGAAATTGTCAGATTACATGGTGTGCCTGCTTTTATTGTTTCAGATAGAGATCCACGATTTATCTCTAAATTTTGGAAGAGTTTACATATGACTATGGGTACCAAATTAAACTTTAGTATAGCTTTTCACCCATAAATCGACTGACAATTGGAGAGAATTATTCAGATTCTAGAAGATATGTTACAGACAAGCATATTGGATTTCAAGGGTAGTTGGGATGAATATATACCATTGGTGGAGCTTGTATATAACAATAGTTTTCAATTTGCTATTGGTATGGCTTTATATGAAGCACTATATGGAAGAAAGTATAGATCGCCGCTTTATTGAGATGAGATCGGAGAAATGAAAGTTTTAGGGCTGAAAATTGTTCAACAAACACGTGAAGTGATCGAGAAAATAAAAGAAAGAATGAAAACTGTTCAAAGTAGACAAAAGAGCTATGCTGATATTCGAAGAAAGCTCTTGGAATTTGTTATAGGAGAAAAAGTATTCCTTAAAGTGGGTCTAATGAAAGAGGTTATGATGTTTGGTAAGAAAGGGAAGTTTGTCCCTAAATTTATTGGTCCGTTTGAAATTCTAAAAAAAGTGGGGGATGTGGCTTATCAACTTGCCCTCCCTTCATCTTTGTTTCAAGTACATAATATATTTTATGTATCGATGCTGCCGAGTACATTACAAATCTTACGCATTTGTTGAGTTATGAATCACTTCTGCTTAAAGAAGATCTGACCTAGGAGGAGGTTCTTGTTCAAATTTTGGATCACAAAGACCAACAATTATGTTCCAAGAAGATTCCTTTAGTAAAAGTGCTTTGAAGGAATCACGCTGTAAAAGAAGCCACTTGGAGGAATCTTCAGTTTTTCCAACGAAGAGGAAGATATTTATTAAATTTCGAAGATGAAATTTTTGTAAAGAGGGGAGAATTGTAATACTCACAATTTTTGTAAAGCTCATAATCTTGATATTATTTAAGTACATTAGATTTGCATTCATGATATGTCTACAGCATATTATTATAAATGTAAGAGAATTTAACCGAGTTTACGTATGCTTAATTGACTTGAAATCGGCATAGGATATAATATACCTATTTAAGTGATTATTACTATTACCATGATTTTAAATATGTTTTATAGTATATTAAATGTTAAAATTTTAAGAAATATTATAAAGTGAATTTATAAAGGCATTTTGTAAACTTGGAAGATGTAGAATTTGAATTTTATTGTAACAAGATTATTTTTGGAATTTTAATTTGTAGATAAAAATATAATTAAGTGGGCCGTGCATTATATATATATATACACATTTTAGGCTCAATTTAATTAGTTAAACTCAAGCCCAAAAATAAAATAAATAAACAAAAATATCAATTATTTTTATAATTCTCTACAAAATCTCAACCATCTTAGTCATGTTTTGTAGTTTTAGATAAGGATAAATATGGACCAAGATAAGTGAAAAATTTGGTGAAAAAATGTAAGCCATTGGATTGGTTAAATTAATCCAAGCCTTCTATGTATTTAATTAATTAAAATATTAGGTTTTTTGACTTTTCAAAATTGGACGGGGAAGAAGCATTTACGTGAAAGTGAGAAGAGCGAAGGAAATAGAAAAAGGAAGGGAAGAAAAGAAAAGAAAAAAAGAACGACTCTGTATTTGATGCATTAAATGTCTGCCATAAAATTTCGATATGTTGTGATGCTTGTTTGTTCAATGCTTTGGTGAAAATTTTTACAAGAACCTTCATTAAACACTAATCCCAATCACTTTAGTGGAAATTTCAACAACCTTGCCACAACTCACCAGTTTTCCACGGGAGAGGAAGAGGCAAACCTGCAAATAAAAATAACAAGCCTACTTGTCAAATTTGTAACAAAGTGGGGCATGTTGTATCGAGTTGTTGGCACATATTTAATCGAGAGTTCATTCCACAAACAACATCAAACAAGGGAGATCAGAAGGAAGCCTACATCACTACTCTAGAAAGCCAAGTTGATCATTCTTAGTATTTATATAGTAGTGCTACAAATCATATTACAAATAATCTTAAAAACATCAACTTAGCTGCTAAATATAATGGATCTGAACAACTTGCAATTGAAAATAGTGAGAAATTAAAAATTTCTCACTTAGGACATGCATCTGTAAACACAATTCATCTACACACAAAGACACATCTGCATCTTAATCACATGCTTTACATTCCTAGAATTACTAAGAATCTCATTATTTTTTCTAAGTTAATCCAAGACAATAATGTGATTATTCTATTCTATGATAATGTTTGCTTTGTTAATGACAACAACCAGAGGACCATCATGCTTTTAGGAGACCATCATGCTTCTAGGAGTGGCTGGGAAAAGGTTATACAAGCTTCTGCATACTTTTCATTAATATTTGGCTATATCCCAGCATAATTTGAATTATAGTTTAAGAGCTTTAAGTGTTAGAAATCCTGTGTCTATGTTTTCTCTTTTAAATTCCATAAATTCAAGTAATGTTAGTTTAAGAGCTGAGTCAAAATGAATATATGGCACAAAAGGTTAGGTCATTCTAATGTAGAAGCTTTTAAGTCTACTCTTAAGTATTGTAATGTCTTTGATTTCAATGAAAAAGAAATTCCCAATTTTTGCAGTGCATGCCAATTTGGAAAACTTTAAAGACTGGCCTTCAAAAATAGTGAAACCAAAACCTTTGAACCTCTTGAATTGATCTAGATTAATCTTTGGGGTTCAACTCCTCTAAACTCAAATCAAGGACATAGAAATTACATGATCTTTATGGATAATTTTACTAGTTTTCATACAAGAACCAAGCATATTCAAAAGAGAATATTTGCAATTACAACAATTTTGTTTTGAATGCCTAGATTTATTACATTTATTACTACACTTGTAAGGATATTATTTCTTTGTTTTTCTTAGTTTCTTGCTCAACAATTAAGCTACTTTCTATATATTCTGCTATGTTCCTTTCTTGCAAAATATGAGTAAAAATACAGAGCAGCTTTTTTGCATATCTAGTCTTCTTTCTTTCAAAGTATTACTATGTTCATTTTAATTATATTTTCACAGTTATCTCGCTACTAAGATATAAATCTTTCTTTAATATTTACATTCTTGTAAAAATATGAATTGTTTGTGTTTCTATTACGTGTTTATTTTTAGTTAACATCATGCATAAAAATATTTTCAGAATGTTGTTTTGATTCTTTCTCTTTCTCTGTTGATGTTATTACGAGTAGAGTGTAAAGGCCACCCGCATTTGCTAGTTCAAGGTCAGCTAATAAACCCATGATCGCAAGTAGGGAAGCACTAGTGTGGTTTGGAATTGTCACTTTATTTACAACTTTAAGAGTGTGATAGCTGAGATATGTATTATGTCTCCTCCTATTACACCTGCAATGTTTCAAAATCCTATTTAGGGGGATGGTTAGGTGTTTCATAAGTGCCTTGACCATCAACACTTCGGGGGCATAGTTATATACTCCTCTGCCTTTAGATTAATGAAATGAGTTATTTGCATTGATTGTTCGATCTTGTTTGTCCGATTGTTGAAATGCTTGTTTGTTTGCTCATTGATTGCTTGTTCGATACTTGTTGCATATTTTATTGATGTAACCTCGAATTGTGTTGCAATATAATATGTGATTATTTCTGATTATTTTCTATTATTAGTTTACATTTGTAGACAACTAACTTACTTGTGTTTGCTGCGTGCAGACTTGTTTTGGCTGACTTACTAGTTCAACGTTCTAGTAAGTGCTGCATGGATCTAATTTTCAACCAAGAGAAAATCAACCCGTGATACAGAGTCTGTTTTCAACAAGAACAACGAAACCAACATCCAAAATGAAACAATCGACGACGAATTTGTTGTCCCTGAAAGCAATGCGTTTGGCCATGATTTTAGGTAATTATTTCACTAAAAAAAAAATTAACTTTGTGACAAATTTTAAAATATGTTGCTATAGATAATATATAGCGACTAATATCAACATTTGTAACTAATATTGAAATATTTATTTTTAATTTGAATTATCTTGTAATTTTTTTAATATTATAAAAACAATTATATTAAATATGTCATAAAAAATAATAAAATTTAATTCTATTTAAAATATTTTCATAATGTTGTTTTGAATATTTTCTAATAAATATTTTTAGAATGTTGTTTTGAATCTCTCTCTTTCTCAGTTGATGTTGTTACGAGCAGAGCTTGTTTTGGACAACAACGAAACCAGTACCCAAAATGAAACAGTTGATGGCGAATTTGTTGTTCCTAAAGCAATGCGTTTGGCCACGATTTCAGGTAATTATTTCACTAAAAAAAAGAAAAAAATAAAAAAAATTGATTTATAAAGATAAAAAATAGTGACAAATTTTAAAATATGTAATGTTACTATAGATAATATATAGCGACTAATATCAATATTTGTCACTAATATTGAATATTTATTTTTAATTTGAATTATCTTGTAATTTTTTTAATATTATAAAAACAATTATATTAAATATGTCATAAAAAATAATAAAATCTAATTCTATTTTAATATTTATGACAGTTCTAATTTGTCTCTAATAAAATTTACCTTTCTAATAAATATTTTTATCACATTCCTTTAAACATTTATTGCCACTTTCCTTCGAAAACCTTTCCTTGCCAAACCTAATTAGACAACAAACAAATAATCTCGAACTTTAAAAAAAAAAAAAAAAAAAAACTTACAGCCGCCTCCCTTCGTCTTCTCATCGACCCACCATGCTTGTTTTCAATTTTTCTCTCCAACTGGGCTGGTTTCATTGGTTTCCACGGTAAAATATTTTCTCTTTTTAAATTCGATTTTATTTTTTTAATTGATTATAAAATTTATTAAATGGTGAATATATTTTTTTCTATTTAATTTACAAGTTATCACAAAATTATATATAAAAAGATTTATTGTGTCTATTTCAAGTAATTGAAGAAGACCTACTAGTGAGTATTAAGAGCAACCCCAGATTTTGAGGCAAATATTATTGTGATATTCAATTATTATTATTATTATTTTTATATTCTTGTAACTAACGGAATTCTTTTTTTTTTTTTTTATAGTTATTTTTTTAATTCTTATTTTATTTTAATTTACTAAGTTGATATTAGTATCTGTATTTTGCAGGTGAGTTCTTTTGGTTTGCTTTGATGCAATTATTACAAGGTACATCCTTTAATAATATATATATATATATATATTGTCTAATATATTTTATGATTCTTTTAATCTCAATTTCATAGCTAAATCCATATGTAGGTTTGAATGGATTATATTTTTCACTCTTTAACTTATTATCAAATGCTAACTTATGTTATTATTTTCATTTTTAAAATTGATTATTTCTTATGAATCGTAGGTCATGTTGAAGTTTTCGTTCTTGGGAGATCTATACCTACAAATGATAGATATCATAAAGCGTAGTGATAGTTACAAATGACAGATATCAATTTGGAGATGTTACTTTTGAGATCGATGTATCAAGATCAATTGGATATCTTTCTTTGAGAATCGATGTATCAAAAAATTTAATATTATATATAATATAATTTTCAATATGTATTTACCTTTTTTTTCTTCTTCTTCTTTTTTAATGTAAGACAATTTTGAATTAATTATGTGAATGAAAATACTTATTTTTCTATTTATATTTTTTTAGATATTCAATTTGAATAAAAATGATAATTACTGATGAAAATATACTAGAGAAGAAAAATTAAAGGGTCCTATTATGATAAAAACAAAAAATTAACATTGTTAGTGACAGAAAATATAGTGTCATAGACGCAGAAATCATTGTTACTAACTACAAATTAGAGCCTAAATTAAATGTCACTATATATATTTTTAGAGAAAAAAAAGATTTAATTTGTCACTTTTTTTTATAAACGCAAATTTGCCATTGTAATAAAATTTTAAAATGTGACTATAACTTTTTTAAATAAGTTGTTAGAATTTTTTATGCAGAAACCATTCAAATTATTTCCTGACGAATCAGTTAATTAGAAACAACCCCTAAGCAGATCAATAATCAAATCAAGAATAGAAATCAACACACCCAGTGAAACACATATGCGTAGTTCTCGACAAAATACTTACATCCAGGTACAAACTCTCTCATCCAAATTTCTACGTATGCTTTTCGAATTCTTTTGATAAAAATGGAAAATATAAGTAGCATTCTTTTTCCTTGAGTTCTTGACTCTTGTTTTAGGGACTACGAGAAAGAGAGTATGCGAAAAGCAATCGTCCAGGAATTCTATAGGAAAAATCACATCTACCAAACCTTCGAATTCGTAAATTTTATCCTCTTATTATTCAATATTTTTGTGGGAATATGAGCAACGTCTAATATAAGTTGATATTTGATAAATTTAATTATTACAGGCAGAGAAGAAGAAAGAGCATTATGGAAAACTGGACAAGGCAGAAATGAGCATATGGGAATGTTGTGAACTCCTGAACGAATACGTGGACGAGGGCGATCCGGATCTCGACGAGCCCCAAATAGAACTTCTTCTGCAGACTGCAGAAGTGATCAGAAGGGATTATTCTGACGAAGAATGGCTCCATCTCACTGCACTTATCCACGGTAATCAACACTTCACTTTTGTATTGCATGCATATACAAACTTATAAATTAAATTAGTGGTGTTAAAATCATGCACGTATATTTGGAAATCTGATATGTGCAAACGTGTTAGACCTTGGAAAAGTTCTGTTGCACCGGCATTCGGTGAGCAGCCGCAGTGGTGTGCCGTCGGTACTTTAATTAGTTTGATTGATTCTTCTAGAATATTTTAGTGTGGTCCGGTTTCTGTGCAGGCATGGCAAATACTAGTACCTCTCTTTGATAATCTGGAAATTTCCCAGATGACACGTTCCCCCTCGGCTGCGCTTTCGACCAGTCCATTGTGCATCATTAGGTAGTCGCATTTTATATATATACACTCAAAATTAACATTATCCTTAGAGAAAAAAACATGGAAATTATCGCTTTGCAGTTCTTCAAGGACAACCCAGATTCTGAAAACCAAGCATTCAAAACCAAGCTGGGTATATACACTCAGAACTGTGGATAATATCACAATGTTATGGGGCCATGACGAATACACATGTATCTGTTATGTGATTTCAATCTCTATACCAACTCAGCATCTTGCTGGATCTGTTTTTTCCTTTTTGTATTATTCTTTCTTATTTTCCTTATTTCAACATAATTTTAAAAGGTGGCCAAGGGAAATAATACCACACTCCCACCGTCTGCTTTCTTTATAATCAGGTTCCATTCACCTTGTATGATAAGTACTAGCTAATACACTTAATTTTATTTATCAGTATTAATTCCAGTTGCATTAAAGGTAAATATTTGCTTATATATTGCGTATACAACAGCAATAAACCGATCTGGAGCCTACACATACCTGATGAATGACGAGGACGAGGAGATGCTCAAATGGCTCCAAGTTTTCAAGTATGTTATTCTAATCTTTCACAAAAGGATGATGTGTGAAAGAAATGTGACCAAGTTAAATTTTATTTATTAGAAAAATCACCTTTTTAAGAGAACATAAT
>JAXCLQ010015153.1:0-37003 GCA_035584115.1 Cedrela odorata
ATTATATATAATAAATACAAAAAGTTTAAATTTAATGTTCTACAGACATTTAAATTTAATAATAACAGACAAATTGAAATACCATAGAATTTAAATTAAATAATATAACAACTGAAATCTTATGTAATTGTTATAACTGTTACAATAAATTGGCTTGTTTTTACATTTTATTTTCTAAGTTTAAATTCATTTTCGAATATAACAGATAAATAATTCAAAAAATGAATTAATAATTTTGATTATTACAATTTCAATTTAAGCTTAAAAAATAAAATGTAAAAACAAGCCAATTTAATTAATAATGTTGGACAAATTAAATTTGCAATTGGTGTTTAAAAAATGAATAAATAATATAACCCTAATTGGATGAATAGTAGCCGACCCATATATATGTTAATTTAAGCCCAAACCTGGCCCACATCTTTTATATTTAAAACATTATATTTCTCTTATTTTGGGATGATCTCTTTTATCTAGAAAATGTTAGAAGAATGGAGGAGATGAACAGGTAAAGGGTGAGAAGAAGAAAGAAACCTGTGAGAAGGATAAAACCGGGCAAGATGGGTGAAAGGGAGAAGTCGGCAAAAGAGAGTGAAAAGTGAAGATGATTACGGCAAAAAGAGAGAGGGGAGAAGATGAATTTGGCCACAGAGAGAGGGGGAGAAGAAGAATTCGGCCAAGGGAAAGGAAAAAGAAGAAAGAACAAGGGAGAGAAGAGAGAGGACGGAGAGAAGCAAATTGTGAAGGAGGAGTGGGTGTTTATCAAGAAACTGGAAAGAGAGAAGAAGAGTTTGGCCCTTCTATCTCAACTTCTCTTTTCTTTCTTTGTTTGTATTTTGGCGTTTTGGTTTAATTGTGGTTGCGTTTTGTGTATGTTTGATTGTGTAAGTGCGTGTATCTTGTGGGAAAGGTTAAGATTTCACTTGGTTTTTGTGTGGAATTTTTGGTTTTGATGATTAGTTGATGGGTTAAAATTAGATGCTTAGAAAGTTTATAATTTTGTATTGGTATTAACTTTGTGTTGCCCTAAATTTTCTTTTTGTTTCAAGAATAAAAAGAAAAAATTAAGTAAAAGAAAAAAAGAAAAGAAAATGGGAAGCAAGCGGGAATAAGAGAGAGAGAGAATGCAAAGAAAGAAAATGGGAAGCATCACGTGCTCGATGAAATACTAAAATGGGATATGGAGATGCGAATGGAGAAGATGAAAGGAAATCTGGTTTTCCAGCAAGCAAGGTGAGTATGTATGTTATTTTATGGTATTGAAAAGTATGAATTGTGTTGGTATGAATGGCATGTGAATATGATGTTATTGGATTTGTTGGTAATGGAACCATAGAGATAATGCATGGTTTATTTATCTAGCAAGTATTGTGTCTATTTTAATGCATGTATAACGTAGATTTGAAGCATAATTACATGTTATGTGGTGGCGGAGTTGAGTGGAATAAAAGGCGGTGAGTTCGCGAGTGAAAATTGAGTGAGCGTGAGTTGCTAGAATCGCTGAATAGGGTACAGAAAAATGAAAATTGAGTGAGTTCCAGACTTTGGATAGATGAGCCACAAAATTTTATAAAAACCAGATACATAGGGGAATGATATAGCTAAAAACTAAGTCAATACGCTCAACAATGAACTTCCAAAAAAATTTGGAATAAGGCTGCCTTGTTGTATAGTGGCATCTTGTTTCATTGTGTCATATGTCGAAAATCAGTTATAACATAAGCGATTAGATTCAAACTCTAAATCAGTAAAGTGTGGTAGAAATCAGACTCATAATAGAGTGTACCTCTAAAAATCTATATTGTGATATATTGTCGATTTAGCACAGTACGAGTTTAAAGTCACTCGTTGTACAGTAAACATCACTTAGGTGTTCATAATTTGAGTAATCGGATTCGAAATTCAAATTCTTAAAGTACAATAAAGATTAGACTCATAATAGAGTGTGCTACCAAAAATTTAGGATACATTACTAATTTAGAGCATCGCGAGTGTAAAGTCGCCCCTTGTTTAGAAAAACTATGTAGGATAGTTGGAATGGGATTGCGAAATTGACCTGGAAAGTTTTGGGTTGAACTCGTAGTGATTTAAATCATTTTAGTTTATGGTGAGGTGAAGTGTGAATGCATAATATGGTTATGTGTATTTAATTATAACTATAAATTCTGACAAAAGTCATGTACTATAGATTGTCGATCAAAACGCCCACCGGCTACACATTGACACGAGTTAGTCAAATCTTAATAGGTGAGTGGATTAATCTTGTTTTACAATAATTCCAAACTTACATTACTTGCTCTTAAGGAACCTTTAGAATTGAGAAGAGTGCTAATATATATATATATATATATATATTATTGAAATGAGCTTGAATCTAGGCGAAAATCAAACTAATTGCGATTTTCGGTAGGCCGAGTTTATGTGAAACGATTGAAAGTGCTTAGTGTCCTGTTTTATGGTTATTTTATAAAGTATTAAAGTGTTTAAATTATGGAAAGGGCCCTTAGGGCATTGATATTTATTTACATGTTTTGTTATAAATTTGGTATAATGGTGATGGCGAGGATATGTTAAAATATAACAATTTACAGATTATGCTTTAGTTTATGACATGTGAATGAGTAGTTATGTATTCCATATAATTACTTAAATTAATAATGAAATATATGTGATGAATGACTCAATTAAATTCTTAGAATTGCGTTGAACAATGCCGTATAAAAGTGTGACTATGTTGCTTATGGAAACTGCTCTAAAAAATGTTGATCATGTGTTGCGATATTGTGAAGGTACGAGTTGTAATTTGGGTCGTGAATATGTTGGAAGCTTATTTAATTTCTCTAAGTTACCTTGGTTATTACTTTGTAAAATTTATAATTATTAAGGTTACAGAAACGGTTAATTGAAGATGTTGTGGAATGAGTTGAGTTGTAATGTACTTATGAATTGTGACTTGAGGTTGTGATATTCGAGAATGAATATTCATATTGTGTGTTGATTGTAGATAAAGGATTTATTCCATTAATTTAAAGTGCAAATATAAAAGTCTTTTTACGACATGACTCAGAGAAATCTTGAGTTGCGCATGTTGTTGTTATTATGAACCATGAGTTGTGATTTGGGTTGTATTATTCGAGAAAGAATACTGAGATTGTTTTTTAATTGTGAGTAGACAATTATTTTCTAGAAAATTATTTAAAAACTCATGTTTGAATTATGCAAATACAAAACTCAATCAAAATTTCTAAATTACTTTGGTTATGGTTATATGATAACTTATGACCCTTAAGGTTGTGGAATTGTTTCGGCAACGTCAAGGACATGCCAAAATATTATGAGATTACAAGTGGTGGTTTAGACCACGATAGGTGAGAAATAGATATTAAGATTGAAGGTTGACGTGTGTGTGTGTGTGTGTGTGTGTATATATATATATATATATATAATTTATGTATTTGATGCAGTTAAAGCAAAATTATGGTATTGTTATCTTATATGATTTGAGAATTTTTTTAAGATGCTTTAACTCTAATGATTATGTACATAAGTGCAATTATTGGCTTTGAACCAAGGAACGGTGATACGTAACGCCCTTGGATTCCCCTACCTTAGATATCACATTCCTGAAAGCAGTACTAATGACTTGGGGGATGGTGATACGTAACGCCTTAAAACACTAGAGATTACAGAGATGTATTTAGGGGGACGGTGATACATAATGCCTCTAGATACTAGAGTTATACAGAG
Source organism: Cedrela odorata (assembly GCA_035584115.1). Lineage (NCBI taxonomy): Eukaryota > Viridiplantae > Streptophyta > Magnoliopsida > Sapindales > Meliaceae > Cedrela > Cedrela odorata. The sequence goes on from JAXCLQ010015153.1 coordinate 3,748, forward strand.
GTAACTAGGGAGACGGCGAGACGTAACACCTCTAGATATCAAAGTTGTATAGAGATGCATTTAGGGGGACGACGATACGTAACACTCCTAAATATCATAGATTTTTATGAATGTTTTTGACAATGCTGAAATTGGTTTAATCACTACGTAAAGTTTTAAATGTGACGTTAATTTTATTTCATGACTATACAATTTTCAGAATGGTTATAATTACAGAAGATTTCGAATATGATTATGATTATTAAATAAAAGTTAATTCAATTATAGTATAATTTGATTTTCTAATCTGTATATTTTATTATATTGTGATATTCACTTACTGAGTATCTTTAGACTCACTCCACAGCCTCCCCCCCTCCAGTTTTGCAGGAGCATTGATTTAGTAGGCTACTTTAGCAACATAAAGACACGAGTTGAGGAAAGGGTTCACATCACAGTCACTAGGGTTATCCGGTCTATGTCGTGTACATTGTTGTATTTTTCAATATGACATCTAGTTTGACGTCGAGTGTTGTATTTGTGAACATGGTGGATCTATTGTATATTTAGTCTATTGTGTAATGTGATGTAAACATTTGTACTATATGTATATAACGTCAGTGGAGATATATCGCCTTTAAGTTGTAGGAGTATATTTTATAAAATGAGTGGTGCATGCATGGTTGCATTGGTATGTAGATAAGTTGTGTAAGGCTTAAGGTGATAGTGAGATTCTATCACCTGCTAGTAACATTCTTGGATTTGGAATGTTACAAATAATAATAGACAAATTGAAATACCATTGCAATAACAAGGGAAGCTTTTTTTTTTTTGTTTTTTTTAAATGTCAAGATTTAAATGTAAATATTAATTGCTTCCTCATTAATTCTATATCTAACTCATCGTGAGTCCCACTAGGATCCTCTCCTTATTTTAGCAAATCCCATATCATCTAGAGTTTGTTTATCCAAAATTATGTATTATTCTAAAAGACAAAACATGTAGATTTCTCTACATTAATTATTACTTTAATTTGCAAACCACATTTTTAACAATTAATACTTGCAATGTATGTTTAAGTTTTATTGCAAATATATACATTTAAATATAATGTATCTAAAGGTACTACGAAATTTAGAACGTTACCTGAAAAAATTATTGCTGAGCATTTCTAACATCTCACCGACATTCAATATAATTGCTCTGCAAAAATAATTTATTTAAAGAATGAATGTTAGCAATCAAATTAAAGAACTAGGCTATGCGGATGTCGCATGTTTAGTTAAATTTATATTTATAAGTATTAATTTGCATATAAATAACCCCTTTTAACATAGTTAAGGGTATATATATTACATTCAGAATGAAGGACTTTCTCACAATTAAGGATGTAACCAAAATATTAGTGATTCGATAGAATTTTATTTTTTAAAAAATAATAAAATTAATATAAAAATCTTGACTACTCTTGGTGCATTGCGTTAATTTCTTTACTGAATTTTTGTCTCGTGTACCTACTCTCAATCAATTATAAAAAATTAATACACACAAAACATGAATTTTTACATAAATTTTTTTAATCTAAATTCATGATAAAAGTAGATAATTTTTAAATATTTTAGATTCAAAAAGGTATATAACCAGTAAGTTTTTTACAGACAGTTAAAAATTATCTACCTTTATCATGAATTTAGATACTTTTTTGATTGAATAATAATAATAATAATAAATTAAACAAAATATAATGCAAATTTAAAAGTATTAAAAAACTTACAGGTTATATAATTTTTTGAATGTAAAATATTTTAAAATTATCTACCTTTCTCATGTTTCTAATTCAATATAAACTATCGTAAATAATTTTAAAACGAACTAATTAAAAAATATATTTAAAATTGAAAGTATTGGAAAGAATTATATAAATAATAATTGCATTTATAAGTGTTTAATTACAAAGAATTTCAATTTTGACGGCAAGAAGTATAATTTTATATATATATATATATATATATTTACATTGAGCTCTTTTTTTTTTTTTTTCATTTAAATAGACAACTACTGCTATTATGTTTCTTAATTAGTATTATTATTATTATTATTAATTTTGTTTTTCAATAGGTACTCCAACCTAGTGAACTCTTAAATCCATCTATGCTTGTAGTAAACTCACCCTTTTAGTGGAGGTACGTATTCCCATATTTGAGGATTGGCATATTTATCCCTGCATATCTGCAATAATTGTATATAATTTTTTTGTAAATACATCAAAGAAGCAGTGATATAGAGAAAGGATATACATGTAGATTGACCGATGAATTTTACTCACCTGAAGACCCCAAACATCGTTTGTTGTTAAGAGTGTAAGTAGATTACTGTCGCAATGATCCAAAGTTCCTTTTCTTTCCTCCGAGAGATCAGTTTCTTCAACTAAATATACCAGAAAAAAATACGTATATAGAACATCAGAAATGTGAGTTATATCAATTCTACAATAGTACAAGGAATTTGAAAATGGATATCGAATGATTTTCAAATTTAACCTCCATAATGTAACATGTTGAATTGAGTACCATCGCCGATCATTTTTTGTTGATCAAAGAAATCAACACTGATATCAAGAGCAAGGGCTATTATTCTCGCAACTGCTCTTGCCACATCGCTAAAGATATTAAAAGATTAAAGAAAAATTTATTTAAGGGAAGATCTTGAAAAACAGAGGAGGTATATCAATAGAAAACTATTATATTTAATTTGTCATTACTTACAGTGCCTCTCGACAATATCTTTGTACAATCTCCTTCCATCTCGGAAAAACATCTAAATTAACGCTCATAAAAAATGTTTAAAAATTAGTGAGAAAATAAATATATATCTCAAAACTTAATGCATATTTCTTCAGACAATTTCATTTGCTAATCATCAATCAATGAGTCATTCAAGTTAATTAATGAATTATCCAAATTTAGTTGTCATTTTTTATTTTACGATTTCTCGGCATTTACATTTTGTTTTGATTGTCTTTAATTTTACACCATTTGTATTGTGCTACTGATTTTCTTACAAGATAACTATGGTTCATTACGTTCCTTATTTTATATTTATTACTTTTGCTTATTTTTTTTTTTTTTTAAAAAGAAGAAGAAGAAGAAGAAGAGTTATATCTAGTTATTTACCAGCAGGTGGCCAAATATTTTCGGGATCATCTTCGAATACGCTAGCACCTAGAGCAAATGTCTCTTGGTTGTCTTTGACAATCAAATAAAATATAACATAAGAGAAAGATTTGAATTATGCATCTTAAAAACTAAAATAAAATAGAAAAGAAATCGACTTTTTGAAGGTTGACTGTAGCCTCGGAAATAATTGCTCTTGCGAAGCTTCATTTTCTCACTCATTGGCAACCCAAAAAACTTCTTGCTCTGGGCAAAAAGCTCACTCGTGAGTTCCTCACTTATTCCATGATTTATTACATAAAAAATTCCAGAATCCATACATGCCTGAATCACACAAAGGTTATTTTATTTATCAAATAAATTATGTATAATTCATTGTATGCTTTATTAATTACGTATACTGTATTAAAAAATAAATAAATTAAATTGTGCTATGTTCACCTGTTTGATTGAAGCTATTGATTGATTGATATCAGGATTGGAGAGATCGATGCATTTGAGAGATGCAGTGGGATGATATGCCATGTTCGACCTGGAAGCACGTTTAGCTTTCAATTTCTTAAGGCTGACAATTTAGGTAAGAAAGGTTGCGGAGAGACAAACCACAACGGACGAGTATTAATTTATACCATAATCATTGAAGTAACAATACTTACATAAGTTACACCATGATTTAATAAACAACCGTATATTTTATTCACAAAGTGTTTTATCTCACTTTCATTATCCCGTCTGTGTCAAAAATCAACAAATTAAAAACAAGAAAATCATTTACAATGTGTCATTAATTAATTTTTTTTTTCTCAAAAGTTGCCTTTAGTTGACTAATTTCCATATCATTGATTAATTTTTTCATTTATAAATATCAATAACTATAATTATATATTAATTAAAATAGCACTTAGAGTACTTTATGGACAATATCAACTATTTTCATGAAATTTTTATAAAAAGTACTAAAATATATAAACAATATAAAATATAATTACTTCTTTTTAGCATCCCCAGACGGACCAATACTCAAAAACTAATCAATCCTAAAACCTTGTAAACAGATATGGGTAGAGAGTTTAAACCCTTGGAATCAATTCTAAAACAACAAGGAGTTACACTGACAAATTCATAGCCATATACATTCATTCAAAATAAAAAGATGGAGAGGAAGTATAGAGACAACCGACACAGGACTCACCCTTTTAGCCCAAGCTAACCTTCCTCTAAAATTTTGGTGGGAAGCTTTTGAAACCTCAGTTTTTCTGATAAATAGACTTTCAACACCCACACTTAACTATCAAAAACACCATATGAGAAAATCTACCACATAAAATGTTTTAAAAAAACTTTTTTAAAGACCTTTGACAGTACATGCTTTCCACATCTCATACTAAAAAATTTGTTTTAGCAAGTATTTACCAACTTTAATTAATTTTACAAATTAATTAAATTAATAAACCATGCAATAAGTAAATATAAAGAAAATAAACAATTTTTAACGTGGCTCGGATTTCCCAATCTTACATCCACGAGATTACAACCAAAGAAAACAATACACTAAGAAATCAAACGATTGCAAACACTAATATATTTAAACAAAATAAAGACTATCTTATTATTGTTATTGTTTCATTAAATCTTTCTTGGTGGCCTTGTTTAGCGAGATTCTCTCACCTTGACGTGTCAAAATTCCTTCGACTTAATTCAGTAACATCCATTGGCTAGATGCCGTTAAACTCCCTTCAGCTGGCACAAATCCTTCTGTCGAAAAATAATATAAAAACCGTCTTAATCACACTTAAGATAACACTTTTTAAGTTTATAAAACTAGAAATTACAAACTCATAATTTCCATCAAGTTGTTTTCACTTTAAGGCACTAAGAAAAACAAAAATAACTAATAAACTTAAAGTCCTTTTATGTGAAGATTAAAAACTAGATGAACAGCAGCATGTCTAGTTTTGTTGCATTAGATATGTGCAACAAACAAAAATGTGTTTCTAGAAAATGACAATTCTGTAAACCCTAACAATCTCCCCCTTTAGCATTCCTTTGGCAAAACATCGCCACAATCATGTCTCAATATGAAAATACACAACTCAAAAATAAAAACAAATACAATAGGGAATTAGCACTTTGCTTATAAGTTAGCATCAAGAATTATTGAAACAAGTAATAATCACATAAAAATAACAAAAATATATCATCATAAATAATCATGTCATTTAAAATTACTACTCCCACTCAAAAGAAACTACCCATCAGTTTTTGCATTACTCCCCCTCAGTATATACTACTCCACCTTTTTGCAAAAAAGAGCTAAAGTAAGCACAAATAGACTAATCGAAGTAATTGACACCATACAAAATTACAATATGCCAAAAAAAACTTAGGTAATCAAATTAAATGTTCACAATATGATAGATGATGTAAATGCCCAAAATTAAAAGAAAAATTGAAATGTAAGAATTCGGCATAAAACATAATAACCAAGGGATGAAAATTCAAGATCAAATCAAGGTTATAAGCATCCAACATAAGCACTGCCCAAAACTTTGAATATCAATTATCCATCAAACTGAAAAATAATTCCAAGTTTTGTGAAAAACATCCAAATGTCAAGGATAAAAAAAAATACCCACCTCATAAAGAGCAAATCAATCTAATGAGTACGTGTGGAAAGTCGCAAAGATGCAGAAGGTATGATTCTGCGCTTCTTGGTAGAGCGAAGAGGTGGAACATCAGAAGCTTGAGGTTATGGGGCTTGGACTGGTACTGATGATATCATAAAAGAAATTGATGATATCAAATTTTAATATTCATATGTTTTTGACAATGACTAAGTAAAATAAAAAGGTCCCAAATGTATCTCAAAATCAAGTATGAGTATGCTTGAAATTATCACTTAACAAATTTCTGTCTAAGTGCATTAAAAAGCTTGCAGAATCGATACTCAAAGACAAACAAATCGATATGTGAGCAAACAGATCGATACAATAACCAAACCAGATCGATACATCAGAAAAGGATTGGTACAAAGAAATGAGGATATCAATATGTGCTGAGACAGTAGTTTCAGATGAAATCACCAATGCAACCAAATCGATATATGGAGATTAGCAGATCAGTATATGGCCTTCACAGAGAGTTGTAAAAAATTACAAAGGTAACCAGATCGGTATACGGAGGTAAAGAGATCGATACATGGTCTTCACAGAGAGTTATAAAATAATTACAGAGGCAACCAAATCGATACACGGAGTTAAAGAGATCAATACATGGTCTTTGTAGAGAGTTACAAAATAATTGTAGAGGCAACCAAATCGATACACGGAGTTAAAGAGATCAATACACGGTCTTTGCAGAGAGTTATAAAATAATTACGAATTAGACCAGATTGATAACCTGCATCGACAGATCGATATACTAAATCCTAGAAATAACTCCAGCATAAACATATCGATACTTGAAAAAGAAGAGATCAATACTTAAGATGCAAATCGTACTGTTCATTTAAAGAGATCGATGCATAGAGAAAGGAATCGATACTCTCTTTGCTTTTAAAGCTCAACGGTAACTTCTGTAGCATTAATGATGAACAATAAATGCACAAAATCAAGCCACTGGACAAGAGTTGCTTGACAAAAAGGATAAATATAAATAGAAGATACACAGTAAAGTTAAGAACAAAAATCACTTGCAATCAATATCAACAAAAACCTTTGAACAATATTTTTATACGAAAACAGTAAACTATCTTTCTACTATAAATCTTTCAAATCCTATATGAGAGAAATTTCTTGTGAGAACTTATTGAAATATCCACTCTAGTGTAAGAGCAAAGATTAAATATACAGTTGTAATTTGGTATTGGGTAAATCTTCATTCGTACTAAAGAAGATCAATTTTTAGGTTACTTTCACCTCGTAGAAAAAAAGTTATAAGGTTTTCCTTTACCTCAGAAGGAGTGTACTGGGTCTATCTTGTCCCATCAAAACAAGAAGTTAGTTGAATCTCGGTGGAAGTGATTTGCATCCGAGAGAGTGGACGTAAGCCAAGATTTACCAAACCACTATAAAACTGTGTTTGTTTCTTTCTCTCCCTATTACCACTATTTTATTGTTGCACTACATTGCATACGATTTTTGCATACGGTTTTAATTGCAAAAGTTTAAAAACCCAATTCACCCCCCTTTTAGGTGTTGCCAACTGGGCCAACAGGTACATCATGAGCAGTAACCACAGGTTCAAAATCATGAATTAGAGAACCAACTGAACTTGATACTAGAATATTATCAGTTGGGGGTTGTGATGTTGCAACAAGAACAGAGGTAGTGACAACTGGAATAGATGAAACAGAGGCAATTGCAATAGATGGAATATAAGCTGTAGGTTGTGAATCTGGAGCAAGAGTAGCAGGATTTATTGTCGAAGCTCGAGTGACCAAGAGATTCTCAATGCGAATGAAACGCTATAAAGTCTTGGCATGTTGCTTAAAAATAACCTTATGTCTTGCATTGATTTTTAGAAACTTGGTATTCACAAATTATTGCCATGTTTTATCTACTATTGAGGGAGGCTGAGGTGTGAAAGTAGTCATAGTATGCTTAGGCTTCTTCTTAGGTTATGAAGGTGCATGAGCTTAAAGAAACTTTCATGACATTCCCAGAAATCTCATTGCAAAAGATAAACTTTCTGACTCAGCCTTAATATTACGTTGATCAATAAAGAGCCCATAAATCAAGGAAGGAAAGTGGAGAGCATTCTTTGTAACTTTATTACATGTATTAGAAATAACAATTGAAAAAATTATGCTTACCCAAATCAAATGGTCTTCCTTTTTAGATGGAGATCAACACTTCCCCTAGATCTTGTGACATTATAGTGTAGTACAAAGTAGGTGACCAATTGGTAATGGCAAATGAGTGCAAGGCTGAGTACAAAGTAGTCATTAAGAAAACTGGTAAATTTGTCTCAATAGGCCACGTTGCAATAGACCCAATGAGACCCAAAGCCATTTCATTGATTGTTTCTCTTTTCTTTTATGTAGAACAGAAAGAGTAGCCAAAGAAGAATTGTGTTTTAACCAGGTATTTGAATCCTTGTCCATATAAGGTTTGGGTTCTGTTGGAACAGACGGTGAAGGTGCTGCATTATCCTTAGGAACATCATTATCTTCAAAATCTAAAACACTAAGTTCAGATGATGTCATAGGCGGTGTAGGCATATTACGTTGCTTCTTTACTTTCACTTTTTGGAGTTATGAAGTCGAAATAGAAGTTTTAATCAACTGTGATGTAATTTCAATTTTGAAAATTCTTTCTTCATCAAAATCAAAAGGCATTATATCGGAAAGGATCGGTGGAGGAGCTAGTATCCTTAATTCATCGTTGGAGCAAGACATAAGATTACACGGTAATTTAAGTGAAGACTATCTCGAAAAATCGACCGTCGGCGAAGAGGATTAGCCCTTAAGGTTGTGGAATTATTTCAACAACATTAAGGATATATCAAAATATTATGAGATTACAGGTGGTGGTTTGGGCCACAATAGGTGAGAAATAGATATTAAGATTGAAGGTTGACGTGTGTGTGAAACTTGTTCATCGAACATAGGGGTAAAATGGCCATTTAATGATATTTGTTATCACATATGCATAATTCAAGGTTTAATTGACACATTATCGAGGTTTAGGAGAATTGAAGTTTGCTTAATGAAATAATTAATATGAACTTAGTTATATTTTTCGAAAACTGAAAAAAATGGACCAAACTGCAAAGTTTTAGGGACTGAATCTCAAGATTTTTAACGGTGAAAACCGAGAGACTGTAGCAAGTCACTGTAGTAACCAGTCAATCGGATGGAGAAAACGGTCGATCGGCAGTAGCTATATTGGAACTGATTGACCAAATGGAGAAATTGGTAGACCGTTTTGGGCGGCATTGTAGGGTACTGTAGCAAATTTGGTGGACCAGTTCATTGGAAAAATGGGTTTTTCTTCAGGAATTTTCAAGGATTTTGAGGGAATTTTGGTCTTTTTGCCTATTTTCTATATATATCCTAGCCCCCAATAGTTCCTCATTCATTTCTTTCTCTAAAAGCACAAAAGTTCTCTCCCCACTCTTTCTAAAAAATCGACACTCTGTCCCCTCTCAAATCCTCTTTAATTTCTCATTTTTCTTCAAGATTTTCACTATCAAATGAATCATCATTATCTTCTTTATGATCTAGAACTCGTTTTGGGCTAAAAAGAGCAAGATTAATGTTTGACGAAATTTGGGTTTCAAAGACAAATTAGGGTTTTTAAGTTTGAACAACAAATTGAGGTTCTTAAGGGCTTGAACAAGTTAACGGTAAGTCTATTAGCTCATTATAAGCATGATTTTAAGATTTTGAGCATATTGAAATTTAGAAATTATTATTTACTCAGAAATTTCATAAATTTTCGTGTGGAAAATGTAGTTATGTGTTGATTTGAGCTAATTGTAGACATATTATATTATGTATGCATTGAATATTGCTTGGAATATGTATATACATTTTAAATGGTAATACGAATTTGGGGATTTCATTGATTTATGCCTTAAAAACATTAATAATGTTAAATTGGTATTAAATTAAGTATTGTGAAAGTTATATATGTATTAATCTAAGTTTATTAGACATATTTGATGAACAAATATGTAATTGGTTATCGGATTGCATGTGAATTTTGGTATTCGATGAATATTGGGAGTTTGATGTGAAAATGTGAATTTGAATAATACGGCTATGGGATTTCGTTGTTGAAAATCGGATAAATGACCTCCGATAGTTAAGTCTTGATATAGTATAAAACTAAAGAAATTTAGTCATTTTTTGCACGAGAATTGCATTTAGTGCAATTATATTGATTATTTGAATAGAAGAATTTATAAGTTATGCATGTGTGGTATTAGGCTATGAGGATCCGAGAGAAGGACCGAGTAGGCGTGAGGATTGTTAGTGGGAGTGGTTACTCTCCCTGTACTATGAGTAAATTTATACGTATATGAATAAATAAATATATGTGTGTTGTATTTATGTGTATTGCTTATGTATTAAACAAGTGATTTGCATGTTAAAATAAAATTTGAAAAGAAATTGTTCTATGTGTTTTAAATTGACATTGGGATGATTTATATTATTCGTCTGCTATTGAAAATGTGTTTAATATACATGCTAAAATGGCCAAGAGGCCGGAATTGATTTATACATTTTATGATTTATGTTTGAGAATGAAATAGTCAGGGAGACCAAGTTTAATTTAAATGAATTGAAATTATTAATTGGTGATGAGACTGGTAAGGTCGGTTATTAAATCAGGACCAATAAGCTTGATGTATGGCTAATAGGTCTGTGTTTTTTTACTGTATATACAAGAAGGTAGCCTATAGACTGATCTATGAGAGGCTGCATAGGTTAATGGAGCTGTAGTGGGGATACAAAAGGGGGATAAGTCATGGTAAGCCCACTGTGTGCCGTGCACTTAGGTGCAGTTGTAAAGACCCTATGGAAAGTCCTGGTGGCTTGATAGTGATCTCATGGATTTAACGGATATGACGAAGACAGTCACTCTACCACTAAGTGACTGCTCGGGGCCAAATCAGTGAGACGGACGTTGTTTTATAATTGCATATTTTGCAAGAAATAAATGTTTTTATAAAGAATGATAAATAGTTTTCAATTTTATAAATAAACATCGCATATGGTTTTATGCATGAAAAAACTCACTGATGATTTTTAACGTTACCTCGGCTAAGGTAGCGATCGAGAAAGTATGGCCAGCTCGGATAGGTTGTTAGAAATTAAATGTAGACCTAAATTATGATTTACAGTAATTTTTTATACATAAAATGTAAATGTGTGTTTTCAAGCATGATATTAATGAAATCATAATATCAAGATATTGGAATGCATGTGCATGTATATATATATATGTATGTACTTTATTTACTCACTGAGTATAGTTGTACACTCATTCCTCACAATTTTGAGCTTTCAGGTCAGGCGTGATAGTCCTAGTTCGGCTTGTAATAGCGGTAGAGAGCATATAACGCTTTGAGTAAGTTTTTCTTATCTTGACTTACATGTGTTCTTTAGGTCCACTGGATATGTAATTTCTTGAATATATGTATTTCTTCAAATATATTTTATTTAAAAAAATTGAGGAAGGATTTGTGATTTAAACGATTATGTAACTATTTATTTCTTTGTTTAACTTGATTGGTAAATATTTTTATATTGTATTATCTATCAATCAATATTTGTTATTGATGAATTCATCATAGAGATCAATTCTTTGATGTTGATAATCCCATAGATGAAAATTTTTGTTTATAAAACTGTTTTTCAGGTTTTGGATATTAACAGGAAAGCCTTATAAGCTCTCTTAATATATTCGAGGTATATAGATTGTATCATGAGAGTCTGTGACGATTGTCACAGGTGGATTCGATGGTTAGGGTGTGGCAGCGTGTGTGTGTGTGTATATATATATATATATATATATAATTTATGTATTTCATTTAGTTAAAGCAAAATTATGGTATTGTTATCTAATATGATTTGAGAATTTTTTTTTAAGTTGCTTTACCTCAAATGATTATGTGCATAAGTGTAATTATTGACTTAAAACTAAAGGAACGGCGATACGTAATACCCTCGGATTCCCCTGCCTCAGATGTCACATTCCTAATAGCAGTATTAGTGATTTAGGGGACGACAATATGTATCACCTCTAAATACTAGAGTTGTACAGACGTAACTAGGGGGAAGACGGATGTAACGCCCTTAATTACCTAAGTTGTATAGAGATACATTTGAGAGGACAACGATACGTAACACCTCTAAATACCAGAAATTTTTGTGAATGTTTTTGACAATACTAAAATTGGTTTTATCACAGCGTAAAATTTTAAATGTAATGTTAATTTTATTTCATGACTATACAATTTTTAGAATGGTTATAATTACAGAAGATTTCAAATATGATTATGATTATTAACTATAAGTTAATTTAATTACAGTATAATTTGATTTTCTAATATATATATTTCATTATATTGTGATATGTTGTACCTGCATTTCTCATTTTTCTCATGCAATGAGTGCTTTTAAGAAAATTAAAAAACTGTTTTAATTGTTTTTAATGTATATAACAATAAAAATAAAAAAATTATTTTAAATTAGCCTTATAGAGTATCTCTCTTTGTGACATAAAACTTTGTGCATTGTGGCCCTACGCTCAAATTTAAGGATGAAAAAAGTTAGACAGGGGATATTATATATAATAAATACAAAAAATTTAAATTTAATGTTCTACAGACATTTAAATTTATTAATAACATACAAATTGAAATACCATAGAATTTAAATTAAATAATAATAGACAAATTAAAATATCATTGCAATAACAAGGGATTTTTTTATAAATGTAAACATTAATTGCTTCCTCATTAATTCTATATCTAACTCATCGTCAGTCCCACTAGGATCCTCTCCTTATTTTAGCAAATCCCATATCGTCTAGAGTTTGTTTCTCTACATTAATTATTACTTTAATTTGCAAACCACATTTTTAACAATTAATACTTGCAATGTATGTTTAAGTTTTATTGCAAATATATACATTTAACTATAATGTATCTAAAGGTACTACGAAATTTAGAACTTTACCTGAAAAAATCATTGCTATGCATTTCTAACATCTCACCGACATTCAATATAATTGCTCTACAAAAATAATTTATTTAAAGAATGAATGCTAGCAGTCTAATTAAAGAACTAGACTATGCGGATGTCACATGTTTAGTTAAATTTATATTTTATAACTATTAATTTGCATATAAATAACCCCTTTTAACATAGTTAAGGGTGTATATATTACACTCAGAATGAAGGACTTTCTCACAATTAAGGATGCAACCAAAATATTAGTGATTCGATAGAATTTTATTTTTAAAAAATAATAGAATTAATACAAAAATGTTGATTAATCTCGGTGCAATGCATTAATTTCTTTACTGAATTTTTGTCTTGTGTACCTACTCTCAATCAATTATAAAAAATTAATACACACAAAACATGTATTTTTATCTAAAAACATATTATCTGCTAAAAAAAGAAATAAATAATAAATTAAACAAAATATAATGCAACTTTAAAAGTATTAAAAAACTTACAGGTTATATACTTTTTTGAATCTAAAATATTTAAAAATTATCTACCTTTATCATGTTTCTAATTCATTATAAACTATCCTGAATAATTTTAAAACAAACTAATTAAAAAAATATTTAAAATTGAGAGCATTGGAAAGAATTATATAAATAATAATTGCATTTATAAGTGTTTAATCACAAAGAATAAGAATTTCAATTTTGACGGCAAGAAATATAATTTTATTATAGTTTTTTTTCTTTTTTTTTCATTTAAATAGACAACTATTACTATTATGTTTCTCAATTATTATGTTTTTCTTTGTTTTTCAAGAGGTACTCCAACCTAGCGACCTCTTAAATCCATCCATGCTTGTAGTTAACTCACCCTTTTAGTGGAGGTCCGTATTCCCATATTTGAGGATTGGCATATTTATCGCTACATGTCTACAATAATTGTATATAATTAATTTTTTTTTGTAAATACATCAAAGAAGCACTGATATAGAGAAAGTGATATACATAAAGGATATACATGTAGATTGACCAATGAATTTGTTGCATTTAGGTGTGTTGGAGGCTTGACTTTGAAATTGTTGCATATAGGTGGACATTTTCAAAGTTGGTGGCTTAACTTTAAAAATTAAATTTCAAAGTTGGCTACTTCAAAGTTGGCTGCTTGATAATTGGAAGAGCTTTCACATGCATTGGATTGACCATGAGTTGCCTATAAATAGAAGGCATTCTTGCTCCATTTTGCTCATTCCTTCTCAATTCTCTCAATTCCTTAACTTCTCAATTTCTTAATACTTAAGAGAGTGTTCTATAATTATATTCTCATATTTAGAGAGAAGTTGTAATTCCACTTTTCATAGTGAATTCTTCTACTTTGCCCATGATTTTTTATTCCAATTAATTTAGAGTTTTTTTACTGAAATTTGTGTGTTACTTATTTTCATCTTCATTTTTTTTATTATTGTGCTTATGTGGTAAGTAAAGTCATATATATATATATATATAGAAGGCTAAGCCTTCTATTTACATAACAATTATTTGTGAATTTCACTTTAAGTTACAGATAAAAGTCCCCATGCACCCTAATAATGGTATTAGAGTTCCAGGTTGTTGCAACTCGTCATGGAGGTACTATTCAAGTATGGGTTACTATTTACATAAATTTGTATGGTGGTATACATGTCAAGAAAAATTCTATTAAAGGTGCTTTAAATTACCTAAGGAATTTGGGTTTTAAGTGGGATTATTATGATCCCTCTAGTCTTTCTTGAAAATTTTTCTGGTGTACTTTTACATATATAGTGCACTTACTACTATTAAAAATTTCATTGCTATTTACATATACGGTATTATTTATGGTGAAATAATGGGAGTGAGTTTGAGTAAGATCGGAACTATGACAACAAAGTTTAAAACTCAGAAATTCAATAGGAGAAGTTTATTATTATGGAAGATGAAAATGAAGGCGTTCTTAAGAAAAAATAAGTGTTTGGCAGCTATAGAAGATAGACCGGCGAGTATCACAGATTAAAACAAGTGAAATGAAATGAATAAAGATGCAATGACTAATCTGTACTTGGGATTAGATGACGAGGTATTATTGAACATTGAAGAGAAAAAACAGCAAAGGAGATATGAGATTCTCTCATAAAATTATATGAGGCAAAATCACTTCACAATAAGATTTTTCTTAAGAGAAAGCTTTACACTTTTCAGATGTCAGAATTAACAACAGTGATGGAACACATCAACACTCTAAAAACTTTATTTTTGCAACTCACATCGTTTGATCATAAAATAAAGGAAAATGAAAGTACGAAGCTTTTACTTCGAAGTCTACTAGACTCGTATCATCAACTCATTATCAACTTAACAACTCAAGGTACCTGCTTCGATAACCTAGTTTTCGATGATATAGCAATAGCTATATTGGAAGAAAAAACAAGTGTAAAAGTAAGGATGACAGGTTGGCAAGTTCGCATCAAGCCGAGGTTCTATTGGTAATGAGAGGGATATCAACGGAATGTGGCTCTAATGAGAGTCAAAATCATGGTATATCAAAATCAAGAGGTAAGAAGAAAGTTAAATGCTACAATTATTGCAAGGTCAGGCACGTGAAAAATGAATGTTAGAAAAGTAAGAAAAATGTAGATACATGTTCTCAAGGACATATGGCAATTACCTCGGAAAATGAAAAAATCTTGCTTAGCAAGATGACAATAGTCATTAAAGGTATAACAGAATTTGTTGATGTATGGCTTATGGATTCAACAACAACATGACACATGACCTCTCGAAGAGAGTGATTCTATCAATACAAACCTATCTCAAGAGGATCTGTGTTCATGGGAGATGATCATGCCATGGAGATTGTCGGTATTAGGACTTTCAAATTAAACATGTATGACAGCACAACTTGCATCATTTAAGAGATACGATATGTGAAGTGCCTTAAGAAGAATTTATTGTCTTTAAGACAATTGAATGAGATTGGGTGTAAAACTTAGATTGAGAATGAGATCATGAAAATTGTAAAAAGAGCGTTTGTAGTAATAAAGGCGAAAAAGGTAGCTGCAAACTTGTACATATTACAAAAAGAAACATTACAAGAAGCAGAGGCATCAGTCTCATCTTCAAATTACAAAGATGATATGGCATCTAAAGCTCAAATACATGTCAGAACGAGATTTGAAGATTCTCTTAGAATAGAAGCTACTTCCTGGACTCAAAATGGTGTCTCTACTAGTTTATGAACAACGTGTTATTATTAAGTAGCACAGATTGAAGTTTAGCACATCCAGTTCTAAAAGCAAAGATATTCTAAAGTTAATTCATTCAGATGTTTAGCAAGCACTGATTAAATCCTTAGAAGGAGTAAAGTATTTTGTGTCATTCATTAATGACTATTTTAGAAGATGTTAAGTGTATCCAATCAAAATAAAAGGAGATGTGTTTAAAGTCTTCAAAGTCTTTAAAGCACAGGTAGAACTTACATATGGAAAAAAGCTCAAGTGTCTTAGGACAAATAATGGATGAGAATTCGTCAATGATGTATTTGATGTATTTTGTCAGCAAGAAAGAATAAAAAGGCAGTTCACTACGGTATATACTCCTCAGCAAAATGGGGTGGTAGAGTGGATGAACAGAACCTTATTGGAAAAACAAGGGCAATGTTGAGATCAACAAAATTACCTAAGTCTTATTAGGTCAAAACTGTTAATACTGCCTGTTATCTAATAAATCAATCACCATTAACGACAATTGAGTTGAAGACATCGATGGAGATGTGAACTAGCAAACCAACTGACTACTCCAACCTCTGTACATTTGAAAGTTTTGTTTATGTAATGTACAATTCCCAAGAAATAATAAAACTAGATTTAAAATCTAGAAAATGTATATTCTTGGGGTATGCTGATAGAGTAAAGTGGTATCGCTTGTGGGACCCTACTGCCCACAAACTTATCATCAAAAGGGATGTTATTTTTGTAGAAAATAAACTACAAAAAAAGAATGGTGATAGCACTGAAAAGGAAAAATCAGAGACTACTACAGTTCAGGTGGAAGAAAAATCAAAATATGAAGATTCTTCTGAAGTAATACTGAAGCACAAAGAAGAATCGGTTGAGTCTGAAGTTTCAGAAGTTTGGCGATTAACTCGTGAGAGAAGAACACTATCTTGACAATCAAAATACATTATGGAGGGCAATGTTACATACTGTCTTTTAACAGAAGATGAGGAGCCATCAACTTTCCAAGAGACAACTAGTAGCTCGGATGTACATCTATGGATAACAGTAATGTAAGAAGAAATTGAAGCTCTTCATAAGAACAAGACTTAGGATCTTATACCACTACCACACGAAAGGAAGGGCATTAAAAACAAATGGGTTTACAAGATCAAGTCGAATAACGATGATTAGGTGGAGCAGTATCGTGTAAGATTGGTCGTTAAAGAGTATGTTCAGAAAAAAGGCATTGATTTTAATATTCACCTGTTGTACGACTTACTACAATCAGAGTAGTCTTGGTTATGTGTGCTATATTTGACTTGCATTTAGACTAGCTAGATGTAAAAACTACATTTCTTCATAGGGAAATTGAAGAATAAATTTATATGTTCCAGCCAGAGAGTTTTGAAGAAAAAGGTAAAGAGAACTTGATTTACAAGTTAACTAAATCTTTGTACAGTCTCAAAAGGGCGTCGAGGTGTTGGTACAAGAGATTTAATTCCTTCATTATTAGTGTTGCATACAACAGACTGAATTTCGACCCTTATGCGTATTTTAAGAGGTTTAGTGATAATGATTTTATCATTTTATTATTGTATGTGGACGACATGTTAGTAGCAAGCCCTAACAAAGATGGAGTCGAAGAATTAAAGGCACAATTAGCTAGGAAGTTTGATATGAAGGATTTAGGACCAGCGAACAAAATTGTAGGGATGCTGATTCACTAAGATAGAAAAGACATAAATATTTGGCTTTCCCAGAAAAATTATTTATAAAAAATCTTGCGACGCTTCAACATGCAATATTGTAAGTCAATTTCTACCCTTCTTCATGTGAATTACAAATTATCATTTGTAATGTGTCCTAGTAATGAAACAGAGAGGATATAAATGTCTAGAGTACTATATGCATTAGTAGTGAGAAGCTGAATACTCGCCATGATATGTATAAGAGTGGATATTGCATAAGCAGTGAAAGAATATTGCATTTAGGTGTGGTGAGGGCTTGACTTTGAATTATTGTATATAGGTGGGCATTTTCAAAGTTGGTGGCATAACTTTGAAAATTAAATTTCAAAATTAACGGTTTCAAAGTTGATGGCTTGACCATTGGAGGAGCTTTCACTTGCATTAGATTGACCATGAGTTGCCTATAAATAGAAAGCATTCTTGCTCCATTTTACTTATCCCTTCTTAATTCTCTTAATTTCTTAACTTCTCAATTTCTTAATACTTGAGAAAGTGTTTTGTAATTATATTCTTCTTGTATTTAGAGAGAAGTTGTAATCCCATTTTTTATAGTAAATTCTTCTACTTTACCCATGATTTTTTATCCTAATTATTTTAGAGTTTTCTATGTAAATCTGTGTGTTACTTATTTTCATCTTTATTATTTATTATTGTAGTTATATGGCAGGCAAAGCCACACACACACACACACACACATACATGGAAAACTAAGTCTTCTATTTACATAATAATTATATATATAGAGAGAGAGAGAGAAAGCTAAGCCTTCTATTTATATAACAATTATTTGTGAATTTCACTTTAAGTTACAGATAAAAGTCCCCAAGCATCCTAACATAGCCTAAAGACCTCAAACATCATTTGTTATTAAGAGTGTAAGTAGATTACTGTCACAATGATCCAAAGTTCATTTTCTTTCCTCTAAGAGATCAGTTTCTTCAACTAAATATACAAGAAAAAAAATACATATATAGAACATATGAAATGTGAGTTATATCAATTCTACAATAGTACAAGGAATTTGAAAATGGATATCGAATGATTTTCAAATTTAACCTCCATAATGTAACATGTTGAATTGAATACCATCGTTGATCATTTTTTGTTGATCAAAGAAATCAACACCGATATCAAGAGCAAGGGCTATTATTCTCGCAATTGCTCTTCTTACATCACTAAAGATATTAAAAGATTAAAGAAAAAATTATTTAAGGGAAGATCTTGAAAAACAGAGAAGGTATATTAATAGAAAACTATTATATTTAATATGTCAAAACTTACAATGCCTCTTGACAATATCTTTGTACAATCTCCTTCCATCTCGAAAAAACATCTAAATTAACACTCATAAAATTTTTTTAAAAATTAGTGAGAAAATAGATACATATATCTTAAAACTTAATGCATATTTCTTCAGACAATTTCATTTGCTAATCATCAATCAATGAGTCATTCAAATTAATTAATAAATTATCCAAATTTTGTTGTCATTTTTTATTTTATGATTTCTCGGCATTTACATTTTGTTTTGATTATCTTTAATTTTACACCATTTGTATTGTGCTACTGATTTTCTTACAAGATAACTAAGGTTCATTACGTTCCTTTTTTTATATTTACTCCTTCTGTTTATTAAAAAAGAAAAAGAAAAGAGTTATATCTAGTAATTTACCAGCAAGAGGCCAAATAATTTGAGAATCATCTTCAAATACGCTAGCACCTAGAGCAAATGTTTCTTGGTTGTCTTTGACAATCAAATAAAGTATAACATGTTGGGTATATAGCTTGAGATATAACTAAGGCCCAATAAGTCATAGGCTCACAAAGAACGGAAGAGTCATAAGCCCAGTCCAACCTCAGAAACACTGGCTAGGGGATACAAGAATCTCATGTATAGTGAGGGATGAGATCTCCCAAGGTCGGATAAAATACATTGGGTTTAAGTATTAACTGAGGCTTTAAACCTATTTATTAATTCCAAGACCCCCTCATGATGCTCTCAGGTACAGCTGATGAAGGTGTCAGATATACAACACAGGAGCTCATCTCAAGTGGATAGAGAAATATTCAACGAGACCTCTCAATAGTTACGTATCAAGTGAAAATTCAATTCTTTCCTGAATTCCTTCCAGATTATTCCATAAAAAGGATTCTTAATCCAGTAGATGTATTATATAAATAAGGCTCATTTTATGATAAGAATCTTAAGCCTAGTAGTACATAAAAGGCTTAAGATCCCACAAAATCTGAAAGATCGATGCTTATCAAATAAAATCTCCTTCATTCTCACATGACAAGATTCTTGTTTCCAGATTTCATAGAATTATACTAAATTGGAAAGACTCGAGATAGTCTAAAAAAAGAGAACAAGGATAACCAGGTACACACGCATGAACAACCTTAAAGCATGCATATTAGTTGCTTTTGTCTTTCTCCTTATGACCTCTCTTACACCATAAGTAAAACCTTAATTTAAGCATAGGAGGGTTTTTACTAGACAACCGGCTTTTACACCCTTAGGCTTCTGTTGTGATTGCAGGTTGAACAAGCTATCAAGCAAGAAGACGAAGATTATTATAAAAGTACAGGATATAAGGAATGATTTTTTGCTGCATCAACATCTGGCGCCGTTTGTGAGAATCTGAATAAAAAGTCAAAAACCAACGCAAAAAAAGAAGATTATGGCAACTTCATGAACTTATGCAATAATAAGTCAAGAAACAAGGGGAAATCTTCATGGTAATCCCCTTACGGAGATAATGGTGGCTAACTAGAACGATGATAGTCAACTGCCACCCTTGGAAGAAGAAAATCATGGTTAAGAGGCCTCATCGTTATATCAAATTCCCTCCAACCAAGGAATCACAAAAACTGTATGGTTGGTTAAGAGGCTAGTCGATAATGAAAGATAACATGCAGAAAAACACAAGCGGATCCAGATGTTGGTTGAGGAAGTTGTGAAGATAAAAAAAAAAATTCTTCAAGTTAGTACTCATGAATTGGAGATACTTGTGCTGGTAGAAGCAGTGGAAAATAGCATTCCAAGCATTTTACACACCAAGAATTGTGAAATAACCTTCGACAAAATATCACCAGGAGAAGATATACGGTCTCGAAGAAAGTGAAAGGAAAAGTTTCCAACCATCCATCTGAAGAGTTGCAAGAAGAGTCAGAATTCCAATATTCCTTAGAGGATTCAAAAATTATTCACAAGAGAGGGTCGAGTAATAACAGTTCTGGTCTGGTGGACATGAGGACGTTTCTTAATAAAAAATGACGAAAAGATAGAGAAGGCTTTTTGCAAAGTTCGCCTTAAAGAAGGAGGTCTAGGAAAAATAACGACCGAGTCGACAATTTAGATGCCTGTGTCAGAAAGTTAGTCAAGGAGTTAGAAAACCAAAAGAGAAGAGGACGAAGAAGAGATGATGAGCCTACAACGCGTGTGAGATTACACTCTAAGTCCTTTTTCTCCCAAAACATTCTGAGTCTTGTTCTTCTTAAGAAGTTTAAGATACTACAGATAAACCCTTTCATAGGAAAAACTGACCCATCCCTACATATAAATCCTTTTAGGGAGATGATGTTAATTCAAGGGTTAGATGAGTCCTAGACGTGCCGTTTGTTCCCGTTAATTTTAAAAGGACAAGCAAGAAAGTGGTTCACTAGTCTAACCCCTGATAGTATCTATAGCTTTGAGCAATTATACGAGGTGTTTGTTAACGAGTTCATTGGGATAATTATTAACCTCAAAACCCTTAGTTCGCTACTGCTAATAAAATAAGGGGAAGAAACAAGCCTCAGAAACTTCATTAGAAGATACTATGACTAAGTAATAGAGTTGAGGGCTTATCATCACTCTCTAGCTTTAGAAGGTCTTTGAAAAAGCCTACGAGTAGACTGAGGGTGGTACACTATACAAAAATAATTCATTATGACCCATGAAATTGCTTGGAGAAAACTGTTAGATGAGATTGAAATCGAAGATCAGGTCGCCCTCAAGCTAAAGGAAGAAAAAGCCTTCGAATCATTCCCTTGCAATAAGATGCGAAACCTAAGGGCAGACTTAAGAAGAAGGGGATAAGCTCAAGAATAAAACAGAATGATAGGTAGAAGGGACAAATTTTTTTCGAGAGGATATCCCTCACAGAAAAAGGATAAGGTGAAAATGATAGTCCATGTCTTGGGGGATAAAGTTTTCACTCCTCTAAATGTCCCACTCTCACAAGTCTGGTAGGAAATCAAGAGACGGGGAACCATACTAATGGAACTTCGCTCTATAAAAGCCAATCCGAGTGAAATACCAAGAATAAGTTTTGTAAATTCCACCAAAGTGTTGAACACCTGGCAGAAGAATGTTTTGACCTTATGAATCAACTTGAAATGCTGATTCGAAATAATTACTTGTTGAATTTCATAGCTAATAATTGCGAAGAGCTCGGTACTTTAAACCAAGAGGTTAGGCACGAGAAGATGCATAAAGAACAGATCATGGTGATTTCGAGTGGGATTATGTTAATAGAAAATTCGAATAGGGCAAAGAAGAACTATTTAAGATACTCACTACCAAATTTTGCCTCAAACATTCACATTATGAATGTTCAAGCTGAGAAGAAGGAAAAGGTCGACTCGGTACTCATTATGTTTACAAATAAGGATGAGGTGGGAGTACACTACCCATACGATGATGCCCTGGTAATAACATTGATAGTAGGAACAACTCATGTTAGCCTAATTTTGGTAGACATAAGGAGTTCGACCTACATCATCTTTAAGAAAACCTTAGATTCCTTAGGAATTGAAGATTTGAGGCTGAGACCTACAGAGATTACTCTTCATGTGTTTACCCATTAAGGATAGTACAACTACCTATCACCATGAAAGAGAAACCATACCAGAAGACCACAATGGTTGAATTTCAGGTGGTGGATCTCAGGATGTCCTACACAATAATTCTCGGGAGGCCCTTCCTTCGAACTACGAAGGCAATGGAAAGTATCCATTACTTAAAGCTAAAATTTCAAGCAGGGAAAGGTATCAGAATCATCAAAGAGAATCAAATGAAAGCTCGATTATACTTTTCAGCCTCCTCCAAGAACTCATTTTGCCTATCAAAACGACCTTGGGTGGAAGTTCTTGAAGCTAATGACAAGAACTTGCAAGATGAACAGGTAATGAAAAGATTCAACTAGGAAGTTAAGTAGGATGGCAAACCATCTACATTAGAGCTAACAGAAGACCTTGAGTCTGTCATCTTTTCTAAAAAAAATCCTCAAAAAATGCTTAACATTGGTTTTTATCTCTCTGAGGAGTAGATGGTGATACTTAAGGATATTCTTAGACAACATGTGAATATGTTTGCATGGATTGCTGAAGAACGCAAAAGCTACTTTCCAAAGGCTAGTCAATTGACTTTTTAGGTTATTAATTAGAAAAACCATGAAGGTTTATGTGAATAATATGATCACTAAATCTCTAAAAGCCGGAGACAATATGAAGCTGAACCCCGAGAAGTGTGCATTTGGAGTCCAGGCTGGAAAGTTCCTAAAATATATGGTTAGCGAATGTGGCATCAAAGCCAATCTGCAGAAGATTAAGGCTATATTGGATTTAAAATCACTGTCTACACTCAAGGAACTATAAAGCCTAACTAGACGGTTAGTAAAGTTAAGCAAATTCTTGTCTAAGGCGACTGACAGGTGCTTCTCTTTTTTTCAGAACATGAAAAGGAGTAAGAAGATCAAATTGAATGAGGAATGTGAAAATAACTTCCAAAAGCTGAAGCGATACCTCGCATCGCCACCACATCTAACAAGCCTCGAAACAAGAGATGTGTTATATCTTTACATTGCGGTAAGTGACCATTTTGTGAGCTCAATCTTAGTAAAAGAGGATGCAGAAAGGGTCCATCACTCCATCTACTACACTAGTAAGGTGATGTTAAATACTAAGTCAAGGCACTCCTCACTAGAGAAGTTAGCATTAGCATTGATAGTGGCTACAAGATAGTTACAACCATATTTTTAGGCTCATCAAGTGGTAGTGCTGACAAATCAACCTCTGAGACAGATCCTACATCGACTTGACCTGTCAGGTCGACTAGTAAAATGGTCAATTGAGCTTAACAAGTATGACACTAACTATAAACTCAATAAGGCAACAAAGGGGCAGGCCTTGGCTGACTTCGTAACTGAAAGAATGATAACTAAGCACCTTTTTGTTCATCAGATCATGGAAGACCACCCTGACTAAGAAAGAGAAAATTGGTCCATCCCTAATAAGATTGAGCTGATTTGGAGCTAGAGTCGTCCTTGTAAGCCCAAAAGGGATCAAGGTAATGTAATCCTTAAAATTCAATTTTAAGATCACTAACAATGAGGTAGAATATGAGGCTTTGATTGTAAGGATTAATTTAGCTCAGACTTTGGGAATCACAGGCTTGGACATTCACTGTGATTCTCAGTTGATAGCCAACCAAATTGACAGACAGTTTCAAGCCCAAGAAAACAACATGCAAGCTTACTTAGAGAAAGGTAAACAACTCCTTGGCACACTGAAGACAGTCACAATCAAGCTAATCCTAAGATCCAATAATTCCAGAGCAGACATGTTGCAAAACTGGCCTTTACTTTTAAAGAGAATGTTTCAACCTTGGCCTTAATCTAAGTGCTGGAACAAAGGAGCACCAAAGTGAGTAGTGACCAACCTTACATAGCTTAGTTCGACTCCCACCATTATTGGATGAAAGAAATAAAGGCTTACATTCAAGAAGAAAGGCTCTCAAATGATAAGGATAAAGCGAGAAAGATAAAAAAACAGGTCAGCAAGGTACACCATTATTGATAGGGAGCTATACAAATGAGGTTACAGCATTCCATAGCTCAGATGCCTCAGACTAGAAGAGGCGGCACGAGTTCTCGAAGAGATTCATCATGGAGTGTGCGATGAACATAGGGGAACTCGATCCATGACATATAAGATCTTGAGACAAGGGTATTATTGGCCAACACTCTTATAAGATGTAGCTCAAGTAGTAAAAACTTGTCACGAATGTTAGATGTATGAATACATTCCGAGGCAACCTCTTGAGAAGTTGACATCCTTAACAAGCCCTTGGCCATTTTCCCAATGGGGATTAGACCTCATTGAACCGTTATCTCCTGCCCAAGTCAACATGAAATATGCCATAATGGCCATTGATTACTTCACCAAATGGGTAGAAGCTGAGCCACTAGCCTCTAGCACAGAGAAGAGAGTCATTACATTTGTCAAACAAAACATTATCTATCAGTTTGGGATGCCTCAAGTGCTGATCATTGACAACAGATATCTCTTTGAAGTATTATCAATTATGTCAGCATTAAGTTCATTAAATTAGATTACGAGCTGAGTATTAGAAAGATAAAGCAACACACAGAATAATAAGTAAAAGGCTTCTTCATTGATAATCAAAGTTTATTACATTGTCGTGATGTACAAAAAAAAAAAAAAAGTAAACTAAGTCCACTGGGTTGGGTCGGCTGGATGGACGACTGGGTCAGCAGAGGCAACCTCAATAGTAGGGTCGGCCTCAGAAGCGGGGGCAGCCTCAAGAGTAGAAGCGCCCTCAGCAGTTTTGGTAGAAGAGACTTCAATTACCTCAGCTGAAGAAACCTCGATCGGCTCAACAATGGTGGCATCTGGCGACTCAGCATAAAGGTCAGTGGTTGACTCTATGGGAGGCACGTAGGCAGTATTCAAGTTTGGATGAACCTCTCCATTAGGGAGAACTCCATGTCGTGCGTGGGGGCTCATGTCCCAAGGCCACATACAGCCAGTTCAAATCTAAGTGTGGATATTAATCTTGTAACATCTCGCAAGTCAATTCAATACCTTAATTGATTTGCTCACGGATCCAAGCCCCCGTCATTTTCTCGTTCTCCTCAATATTCTTACACATGAGCATGCATCATTGCCTCTCAGCATCCAAACTTTATTCCAACTCCTAATGCTTCTTCGTAGATTCTTGAAAGAGTCTTTGACTCTCTTCCCTCAGTCCGTTGAGCTTGAACACAAGAGTGCTCGCCTTCCTACTGACCTCGGCGTGAGAGGACTTTGCCATAGCTGCCATGATCTAGAGACCTTCCCACTTCTGAGCCCATTTGCCTATTTCAGACTCAAACTTAGTTCTCTCTAAGATCAAGTTCTTCTCCGTCTTCTCCTACCTTTTATTAGCTTGGGATGCCTTTGAAGAATCATCTACAAAGGTATCTCACTAAAGCACGGCCGCATACTGAAGCTGAAATCCACTGACACAAAACAATTAAAAGGCAAAAATAAAAGGAACATCTCCTCTTCTTAAAAAAAAAGAGGAAAAGTCAACTCAACCGACTCAGCCATCTTAATTGATATTCCAACAGCGCTAGACCAGAGGCCTCAACAATAGCCTCATTATACCTTGGGCTGACCTACGCGGCCTGCTGATTAATGCAAGAGAGGAAGTGAATGAAGAACTCCCTTTTGTCAGCAGGAAGGTTATCAGGGAAAAGTTGAGGCGCCTCAGCTGTCTCCTCATCCAGTTAACCAAATGCCTTCTTCTTCTTTTGGGGCTCCTCCTCTGCCGTAGCTGCGACATCCTTTCACTTCCCCTTTCCCTTATTCACCTGGGAAGCAGGGGTAAACGGTGCTTGATAGCCTTGAATCAATACTCCTTCGCTAAAAGTCATAGGCCTTTTTGAGCTAGAAGGTCTAGCAGTACTAGCAGAAGCTGAGGCTCCAACTGAACCTTTAAAAGCAGTCTTTGAGGGCTGAGGAGCCTTCTTAGTTCTCTTTCCTTTAGCTAGCTATCTTAACACCTCAAGAGGGTTAGGTGTTGACTTCTTTGGGGCCATTTCCTTTGCAACTAAATGATATTGAGGTTAGACAATGCAGTTTAGGCATATGAAAAACGAAGAGCAAGATGTTTACTCTTTTTTGAGGTAATTTAGCTCTTAGATACGTAAAAGTTTCATCAGGTCTACATCTTAAAGTAGGGATCTCTGGCTAGATGATGAAGATCTAGCTAGGTCGACCCTATCCTTGCTCTGAGCATTCAGCTTATGCAACTTGCTCCAGGTGGTTGCATCTCCAAACAACCTGGGCACCTGGACGTTATTGTTAGGGTTTCAATTACCACTAAGAAAGAACCATTTGTTCTTCTAGTTCTTATTACACGAAGGGTTCCTAGTTATTAGATTTCGTTGTTTTGGTCAGTTTTGGAGATAGTACCACCCAGGTTTCCTTTTTATGAGGTACATATACTCAATCTCTTTGTTTGAAGAGATAGAGTTAGAGGTCTGATGCCACAAGACATACAAACTAGATAAAATCCTCCAACTATTCAGGTTTAGTTGGTATGGTGTGATGTCAAATGATTCAAAGATTTAGGCAAAATAACATAGGAGGGGAAGCCTAACTCCTAAGTGAAACAATTCCTCATTGAAAGCAATTTCTCCTTCAAGAGGATAACTGAGAAGCTCATCCTCCTTAGGAAACCTAAAATAAATCCCTTTAAGGATGTTGTAGCACCAAGTATACACTTCTAAATCCGATTTGGTGGTAATTAAGGGGAACCAATCTGCCTCGAATGGTCTTAAGTTCTACCTCTCCAAAATAGAGAGGGGAACATAAACAATAACTAGTTCTTCTACAGAGTTATTTCCCCTGGAGGCAGCCTCGTTATCAATAGAATTCATCTCTGTTTATAAGGAAAAAAAATATAAAGACAAGAGCTGCTCTAGGATCATCAACAACTCACGAAATAACACCTAGGCTCTCTAGCCTTAAAAGTTATTTAGCAATGGCCACAACCAATCAAAAATACCACAAGTCAAACAAGAAATAAAGAGCTTGAAGGAGTAATGAGAACTTACTTGTTTTCTACTAAAGAGGAAGAACTTGGAATCCTTGCTGGGAACTTGAAGTTTGCTACTGTTGAAATTGTTTGAAATGCGAAAAAAAATGACGGCGTAAAATGAAGACAAAAGGAAGGAAATAATAGAAAGAGGGGTATTTAAAGAAGTAAAGGAACCCCAACTGTCAATGTAAAGAATAGATCGAGGGACGAGATGACACCACATCTGATCAGTAGTTAAGAAGATGTCCCTAGTTAATAAGAAAGGAGGCGGTCATCATTAAAGCCAGCAAGATCTCTGGAAGCTCGAAAAGATGTGATTCAAAAGGCCAACCGCAAGCTACCACGTGGAAGAGACTAGCAGATTTCAAGTTAGGCATTTAAGTTCAGTAGACAAACGCATCTTTTCAAGCTGAAACTTTTAATTTTTATCAAAAATAGTTATTTTTTATTAAAACTAAAGAGCTTGATGTTGGGTATATAGCTCATGACATAACTAAGGCTCAATAAGTCATAGGCCCAGACTAAAGGCTCATAAAGAACAAAAGAGCCATAAGCCTAGCCCGACTTTAGAAATACTGGCCAAGGGATAACAAGGACCTTAGGTATAATGAGGGATGAGACCTTTAAAGGTCGGATAAAAGGTCTCAAGTTTGATTATTAATTGAGGCCTCGAGCCTGTTTATTAATTCTGAGACCCCTTATAATGGTCTCAGGTACAGCTGATGAAGGTCTCAAATATACAACACAGAAGCTCGTCTCAAATGGATAAAGAAGTCTCTAGTAAGGATTTTCGAAACCTCTCAATAGTTACGTATCAAGGGAATATTCAATTCTTTCTCGAATTCCTTCCAGATTAAATTTGGAAAACCTTATTGGAGATATATTATGTAAATAGGGCTTATTCTATGATAAGATTCCTAAGCCTAATTGTACATAAAAGGCTCGAGATCCCACAAAATTTGGAAAACCAATGCTTATCAAATGAAATCTCCTTAATTCTAGCATGACAAGATTCTTGTTTTCAAATTTTATAAAATTCTACTAAATTGGAAAGACTCGAGACAATCTATAAAAAGAGAACAAGAACAACCAGGTACGCACGCATATTATTTGCCTTTGTCTTTCTCCTTAAGACACTCTTACACCATAAGTAAAATCGTAAGCATATTATTTCGCCGGACAACCGGCTTTTACCTCTTTAGGCTTCTATTGTGATCGTAGGTTCAACAAGCTATCAAGTAAGGAGACGAAGATTATTACTAGTCACAGAATCCAAGAAATAATTTTTTGTTGCATTAACATAACATAAGAGAAAGATTTGAACTATGCATCTGAAAAACTAAAATAAAAAGAAAAGAAATTGACTTTTTTGAAGGTTGATTGTAGCCTCAGAAATAATTGCTCTTGCGAAGCTTTATTTTCTCACTCATTGGCAACCCAAAAAAATTCTTACTCTAGGCAAAAAGCTCACTCGTGAGTTCCTCACTTATTCCATGATTTATTACATGAAAAATTCCAGAATCCATACATGCCTAAATCACACAAAGGTTATTTTATTTATCAAATAAATTATGTACAATTCATTGTATGCTTCATTAATTACGTATACTGTATTAAAAAAAATAAATTTAATTATGCTGATGTTCACCTGTTTAGTTAAAGCTATTGATTGATTGATATCAGGATTGGAGAGATCGATGCATTTGAGAGATGCGGTGGGATGAGATGCCATGTTCGATCTGGAAGCACGTTTAGCTTTCAATTTCTTAAGGCTGACAATTTAGGTAAGAAAGGTTGCGAAGAGACAAACCACAACGGACAAGTATTAATTTATACTATAATCATTAAAGTAACAATACTTACTTAAGTTACACCATGATTTAATAAACAACTGTATTTTTTATTTACACAGTGTTTTATCTCACTTTCATTATCCCGTCTATGTCAAAAATTAACAAATTAAAAATAAGGAAATCATTTACAATGTGTCTTTAATTATTTATTTTTTCCTTCAAAAGTTGCCTTTAGTTCACCAATTTTCATATCGTTGATTTTTTTTTTATTTATAAATATCAACAACTATAATTATATGTTAATTAAAACAGCACTCAGAGTACTTTATGAACAATATCAACCATTTTCATGAAATTTTATAAAAAGTACTAATACATAAATAATATAAAATATTAGTACCTTTTTTTAGCATCCCCAAACCAATACTCAAAAACTAATCAATCCTAAAACCTTGTAAACATATATGGGCAGAGAGTTTAAACCTATCCTTGGAATCAATTCTAAAACAACGAGGAGTTACGCTGAAAAATTCATGGCCATATACATTCGTTCAAAATGGAAAGATGGAGAGGAAGTATAGACAAGACTAAAACAAAACTTACCTTTTAGCTCAAGCTAACCTTCCTCTAAAATTTTAGTGGGAAGTTTTTGAAACCTCAATTTTTTTGATCAACAAACTTCCAACACCCACACTTAACTATTAAACACCATATGAGAAAATCTACCACAGAAAACTTGAGCATTCTTTTTTAAAATCCTTTGACTGTACTTATTTTCCACATCTAATACTGAAAATTTGTTTTAACAAGTGTTCACTAACTTTAATTAATTTTACCAATTAATTAAATTAACAAACCACATAACAAGTAAATATAAAGGAGACAAACAACTTTTAACATGGTTCGGATTCCCAATCCTACATCCACGAGGCCACTTCTAGAGAAAACAATTCATTAAGAAATCAAACGATTATAAACACTAATAGACTTAAACAAAATAAAGACTTCCTCTTATTATTGTCACTGTTGTGTTGAATCTTTCTTGGTGGCCTTGTTCAGCGAGATCCCATCACCTTAACATATCGATATTCCTTTGACTTAATTTAGCAAGATCCCCTTACTAGACGCCGTTGAACTCTCTTCAACTAGCCCAAATTCTTTTCCTGAAGAATAATTTCAAAAACATTTTAACCACACTTAAGAGAATACTGTCTAAGTTTATGAAACTATAAATTATAGGCTCATAATTTTCACAAGTTGTTTTCACTTTAAGGAGCTAAGAAAAACATTAACAACTTGAAAAATAAAATAAGAAGGAAAGAGAATAAAAATCACGCTCAAAGGCTCTCAATTTTGGCGTCTCTAAGGCTTGCCACTACTATGAAAATATGACATATTTATAGTGAAACCTAAGTCTTGTTTAATGAAGATTTTTGTTTCCTAAACCTAAAAAGAATGTATATTTCTAAATAAGAAGGACCCTCTCCTAAATAAAACTCTTACTTCAAAATAATTATTCTTTTCTTTGAGTTGCAAAATTGTCAACATAAGTTTCCTAATTATATTTAAAGTCCAACTTTGCCTAAAATAACTAATAAACTTGAAGTCTTTTTATGTGAAGATAAAAACCCGGATGAACAGTAACACTTATAGTTTTGTTGCAACAAAAATGTGTTTTTAGAAAATGTTAATTTTGTAAACCCTAACAATCTCCCCCTTTAGCATTCTTTTGGTAAAACATTTCCACAATCATGTTTCGATAAGACGTTGAAATTTACTATAGAG
This sequence comes from Cedrela odorata, assembly GCA_035584115.1. Taxonomy (NCBI): domain Eukaryota; kingdom Viridiplantae; phylum Streptophyta; class Magnoliopsida; order Sapindales; family Meliaceae; genus Cedrela; species Cedrela odorata. The sequence continues at coordinate 35,017 of JAXCLQ010015153.1, forward strand.
AAAGAAACCAAACCAAACTAGGGAGTAGTGGGGGTGAGAGTCCAAGAAACCCAGAGGATGTAAGTAGGGATGGTAGGAAATCGAGTTTAGGACGAATACCTCCAAACTCACATCCACATCCACTAAAAATATTTAATACCAAATCTGCAACAAAAACAAATACAAGTGTAGCAAACTAACACTTTACTCATAAATTAGCATAAAGAATTATTGAAATAAGTAATAGTTACATAAAAATGATAAAAAGATATTATTATGAATAATCATGTCATTTAAAATTACTACTCCTCCTCAATATAAACTACCCTTTAGTTTTCGTATTACTTCCCCTTAGTATATAATACTCCCTTTTTTGCCAAAAAGAGTAAGCAAGCACAAATAGACCAATTAGAGTAATTGACTCCATAAAAAGTTATAATATGCAAAAACAGATAACATAAGTAGTCAAATTAAATGTCTACAACAAAATAGGGATATAAATGCCTAAATTTTTTTAAAAAATAAACGTTGAAATGCAAGAATCCCACATAAAACATAATAACCAAGGGATGAAAATTCAAAATCAAATCAAGGTTATAAGCATCCAACATAAACACTACTCAAGACTTCGAATATCAAATTATCCATCAAACGGAAAAATAAATCCAAGTTTTGTGAAAAACATTCAAATATCGAGGATAAAAAAAATGCCCACCTCATAAAGATTCAATCAATCTAATGAGTACGCATGGAGCGTTACAACTATACGGAAGGTATGGTTTTGTGCTTCTTGATAGAGCGACGGGGTGGAACATTAGAAGCTTGAGACTGCGGGGCTTAGATTGGTACATTGAGAGCAGTAACACAGGTTCGGAGTCATGAATTGGAGAACCAATTGAACCTGATAATGGAATGTTATCAACAAGGGGCTGTGATGTTGCAACAGGAACAGAGGTAGTGACAACTGGAACAGATGGAACAGGGGCTGTTGCAACAGATGGAACATAAGTTGCAAGCTGTGAATCTAGAGTAGGAGTAGTAGGATCTAATGTCAAAACTCGAGTAACCAGGAGGTTCTCAATGCAACATAAGTTGCAAGCTGTGAATCTAGAGTAGGAGTAGTAGGATCTAATGTCAAAACTCGAATAACCAGGAGGTTCTCAATGCGAATGAAACACTGTAAAGTCTCTGCATGTTGCTTAAGAATAGCCTCTTGTCTTGCATTGATTTTATGAAGCTCGGTATTCACAAATTCTTGTCATGTCTTATCTGTTGTTGAGGAAGGAAAAGATATGGAAGTCGTTAGATTATGCTTAGGCTCTTTCTCATGTTGTGAAGGTGCACGAGCTTAAAAAAACTTTCGTGACATTCCTAGAAATCTCGGTGCAAGAAACAAACTTTCTAAAGCATTAACCTATTACTACCCTTTTGCAGGACAAATTAAAGATGAATTTTCCAATGACTGTAAGGATCACGGTGCCATCTTTATCGAAACTCAAGTAGTTGCTGTCGAGTTGTCTGAGGTTCTTCGAAAAAAAAGACAACTATTTGCTGAAACCGCTTCTGCCACTCAATGGTAATATACAAGAAATTCCTACAACTTATGATCATGCCAACCTAATCGTCCAGGTCAATTACATTGGTTGAGGTGGGATCGCAATCTCTATTTGCTTTAATCATCTTTTTGTCGATGGAGCAACATCTGCTTACTTTATTAAAAACTGGGCGGAAGTTGCACGTCGTGGTGGTGCTAAAGACATAAAGAATGTGGTTGTTGATTACTCCTCTATCAATCCGCCATATGAAGCATTTGCCTCAATGAAATGTCTTCTCGAACAAAATCATTGTATTTATCCAACTGGAATTGTAACAACATATTTTATGTTTGAAAGTAGGAAGATAGCTACTCTTGTTGGATCTTGTAAACACCCTCGTGAGACTGGTGGGTACATGCAGAGACACCCAAACCTTGAAATCAGAACGTGTTTTGAACACTTGAACACAAATT